>JAYMSP010001923.1:0-27685 GCA_036897095.1 Plantago elongata | reverse complement strand
GCAGAAATTTTTTCTTTTTGGCTCGCGCATGTACGGAGGGGAAAAAATTAGGGTTTTAAAATCTCAGTTAGTTGAACACTATCGTGCTGATAACGTGTTGAGAGAAAATAGAATAGAGTTTATACTGATGTGTATAATGAGAGAGTATAAATATATATTTATAGAATAGATAGAAACTTCTAGAGAGCCCGTAATAGTTAGGCATATAACAGTCTAGCTAATCCAATACTAACTCTTGTACATTTATTCTCTGACAGTTTGTTTGTTATAGTCGTTAAATATATGTATTTTTCGATAAGTTATGTTTCTTCAAAATTTAATTAGTTCCTATATGATAATCTAAAAACGTTAAATGATGATTGTTTCTTTATTAATTAAAAAAAATCATATGAGAATCATTACATTTGGTGTCAAACATTATAAATTCACTTAAGTTATTTAAATTTAGTAAAGTAAAAGATTAGTTATTTACTTAAATATTTTCTTTTTTTTGTAATTAAATATTTTCTTCTGTTTCTGCAAAAATATAAATTCATTATTAAGTTAAGTTAAAGTAGGCATAGTATAAAAAATAATTAAATTGCGAGGTGTAATAATACAAATATTAAAACGACATTACACACCATCCATATAAACCAACCACATCTATTTTATGTTTTAATTTCTACAATTTTTATTTTTAATACTATTTTAAGGTGTAACTTTTTGTATTTATAATATCTTTATTTAATTTATAGTATGAACTTATAATATTAAAAAACTGTACATGGCCCCTAAAAACTTGAGCCGGCCCTGCTTATGAGTATGAGAATTAGTACTATATATTTCTTAATTTGTTTATACCTTATGTAATTTCGGAGTTTCAATATGTATTGGTTCAGTTAAATGTTATCCGCCAATGAATTGAACATGATGATAGATAGTTTCGATAGTTTGATTATACTGTAACTTGTTGTATGCTACCAAAAATAATGCATTCCAAGATTTCGGAGTTTCAATTAATGTATATTGTTTAAAGTGAATGTAGTAATATTTACTCCAATATTGATTAATGCTGCTATACATTGAAGTAGGTAAGATTTCATGGTTTTTGAAAATTAATCTTCACTAGCTCGTAGGCGTTATACGACAATCTATTCCCTTCCGAAAGAAATATAATCCGTATTCATTTTCTTTCTAGCCCTTTGATGGAGAGTATGGTGAAGAACATGTTTTGTTTTGTCCTGGTTCTAAGTTGAAACACGTATTGTTGTGTAATTGTTGCACACAACAATGTTTGTTCTGCTCATGGCCGACTTTGATACTTCATATCCTTGTGCGAAAATCTGACAAAAGTATATAATCTGATTAAGTGAATTAGGGGGAAAAAAAAAGAATTTGATACAGTTTGTATTTGTAACGTTTGTTCTTCAAGAGTTAATAACCACTTAACATATAAAATAATAACATAAATAATAAATTAATTAGTACATTGTGAGAAATGAAATTTCAAAATAATTTATAGACAAAGTTGAAACTTATAAAAAGATGGAGCAAGTAAAATTTATATATATTTTTAATATATCTATATTAATTTTTACAAGAAAAACAAACAAAATAATAATAATAATAATAATAATATTATTATTATTATTATTATTATTATTATTATTATGTATCTTTATTAAGTCAGAAAGAAGAAAAAGTTAAAAATTTAATGGTACCTCAAGGTTTGAGCCAAAGGTAACAACATATTTACTTCGCTCATGTTGTATCCATATATTTATTTAGAAAAGACATTTGTAAAGAGTATAATAGTAATTTCACATGAAAAATTGAGTGGCATAATTTGAGACCGCTTGCGCCAACATGTGCTCGACCTGCACAAGATCCGTCATTAAGGGATTATAAAGTCTAGGGAAAGAGCGGTTTTTTTATAAGATATGGAAATTCCGTTTTTTTTTAGGATAGGTGGATTTTTATTCAGTGCCTGTGAATTTTTATTTATTGTATGTGGGTTTTTATTCAGGGTCTATGAATTTTTACTTTATACTCCGTATATGAATTTTTATTTAAGGTCTGTAGGTTTTAATGTAGAAAAAAATCAAAATTTCCATATTTAATGGAAAAATCAATCTTTTTCTAGACTAATCATATTATATTGACACTGTATAAAATATAATGTATATACAATTTAATCTGAATTTTATATACAAGTCACATTTAATTACCTCATTATGCAGAACTAGAACTTGAATCGTTTTCATCTTTCTCTATTTTGGAATATGTTCATTTGGATATGAAAGTTAAAAGCTTAGACCGTTCATTGTGGGCGGCCGCTCAGCAGCCGTGGTTGCCCAGCCCCAACGGCATTGTCCCAGCCCAACAGTTGGGACACGTGGCCGGTCATGATTGGACTGTCCACGTTTTCTTTAATTTTAAATTTAAAAAAATTTGTTTATAAAAAAAAATACCAACGACCATACTTTTCGAGATCTATAAATAGACACCAAACTTCATATATTTCTCCACACCTCAAATTTCACTCTTATTTCTCTCTTTTAAACTCAAAATACTCTTAAACCTACCAAATATCACTTTGTCAAAATGTCTTCCTCATCACATCACTCCAAGGAAGAGGTGTTCATGTCCGATGAGGAGTTCGATGCGGAGTCCGAATCTAAAAGGTCGTCATTTGAACCCGTATCTTATAGTTCAGTTATGACAAAGAGATTCTTCGAGTCGATGTTGCCGAAGCACATTGCCGAGTCTTCTTCATCGCAATCGAAGGAGAAACACACTCACACGTACATCAACCGAAGACACGAGAAACATCATGCTCAAATTATGGAAGATTACTTCGCCGACAATGCCGAGTACACTCCAAAGCAATTCCGCCGGAGGTTCAGAATGACGAAGCCATTGTTCATGAGGATCATAGACGGTCTCTGACTACGATCCAGTCTACTTCAGGGCTGGCCCAGATGCTACCGGTCGCCAAGCTCTCTCGAATTTGCAAAAGTGTACTGCGGCGATGAGGATGCTCGCATATGGGGTAGCCGCGGATGTTGTTGATGAATATACAAGGTGTAGTGAAACTGATGCTTTGATTGCATTGAACAAGTTTTGTGATTCTGTCATTACGATTTTTTTCACCAACATACATGCGAAGGGCCAACATAGAAGACATCAATGAACTTAATTCTCGCAATCAATGCCGGAAGAGGCTTTCCGGGAATGATTGGCTCGATCGATTGTATGCATTGGGAATGGAAGAACTGCCCGATGGCATGGAAATGTCAATACCAAGGCAAAAGTGGTAAGCCGGCGCTCGTTCTAGAAGTTGTTGCTTCACACGACACTCGGATTTGACACTCTTTCTTCGGAATGTCAGGTAAATTAAATGATCTCACTGTTGTTGCACGTTCACCGGTGTTTGATGATCTTCTCAACGGTGTAGCTCCTCCGGTGAACTTGGAAGTGAACGGTCATCACTACCACATGGCGTACTACCTAACTGATGGGATTTAAGCCTGGGCAACATTTGTCAAGTCCATCAAAAATTTAGTTACTCACAAAGATACCAAGTTTGCACAGAAGCAAGAGGTTGTCCGAAAAGATGTTGAGCTAGCGTTTGGTTGTCTGCAAGCACGCTTCGCCATCATCCGCAACCCAGCGTTGGCCAAAACGAAAGGTCTTCTGTCCAAGATTATGAATACATGTATATGTTTATCTCCGGGCCAAAACATACGAGAAGTATGTCAAAGAATTCAACAAAGACACTGTCAACTCAGTGGAAAAAGACTTGTTCACCGGTATTCGATTCACGAGACACTCTTCAGTGATCAACTCTGTTGAAGGATACATGCAGACTAGGCGTGATACGCACAGCGCACTCACTCACCAATCATTTCAGAAGGATTTGATCGAGCACATCTGGAGGAGGACTACGTAAATTATGTTTTGATGGTTCTAGTACTTTCATTTCCTACTTCCAGTTCAATATGTTTATATTCGTATTCTGTAATGTTTCATCTTATTCCGTTCGTACTGAATAAAAAACTTGTTTCGTGCCAATACAACTCGCTTTTTATTAGAAGTAGAAACAAAAACATAAAAATATAGACCGTTATTTTATATGTTTTATCAAAATATGACCGTTATTTTATCTGTTTTAAAAAATATAGTCGTTATTCAATTTTTTAAAATAAAAAAATCAAAATCAAAAAAGAATCGGTCGCCACAGTACAACACAGTGGTCGTGGCGGCTGTAGTTACTTCGCAACCGCACGTTACGACCGTTCGGACCGGTCACCACAGTGATTGGTCTTACATGATATCCAGCTATATAGAATTATAGATGACCTCATTAGAGATTAGACATGGCAAACCGGGAAAACTGGGCTAGCTCGACCAGAGATTTCAAACTAAAGTAACTTTCGATTTGGACCGGATTTTGTACAGCCCATCAGAATGGCTGGATTTGGTTATGACTTGCAATTTTCATTTCTAATTCAGGAGTTGAAGCTCAAGTATAATACTG
This sequence comes from Plantago elongata, assembly GCA_036897095.1. Classification (NCBI taxonomy): domain Eukaryota; kingdom Viridiplantae; phylum Streptophyta; class Magnoliopsida; order Lamiales; family Plantaginaceae; genus Plantago; species Plantago elongata. The sequence continues at coordinate 23,163 of JAYMSP010001923.1, read as the reverse complement.
TAGTTATTTTGTTTATGTCTACTTGGCTTTGTAATATCCCAGGTTTTATCAGTTTGTGATGTTAAGAATTTTGATCACCAAAGTTACTCCCTACTTCGCACCTCAACTGAGGAGGACCCCATATATTATGAATCAAATTTCTTTAAACGTGTATAATCTACTACAGTATTAGAAGACATTTGAGAAAGAATTATTAAAATTCATTTTAATGATGAAAGAATTATTAAAGATAAAGTGTATTGGTTGATTCATTGAATATGAAATGCCAAGAGTTGAATTGAGACAAGAGTTGAATTGGGACAAGTATCATATAATTAAAATTGAGGAAGAAGAAACTAAACAATAAACCAAGACTTGGGTCCTTAGGGTACCCATGATTTTGAAGGGGGAGGAGCTAGATGCTCCTACACACGCACCCGCCTAGCTCTGGCAGGAGCCGGGGTGTGGGTTCACCAGTCGTGGTCTAGAGCTGATTATAATCTTTTTGGGCCAAAAATCAACTATGTTTGTTAGGCCCAATAAGATTAGTCTGAACAAGCCCAACCAGACGGACTGGGCTTGCACGATTATGTGCAGCTTTGAACGAATCAGTCTGTCTGTTCGCAGTGAACATATATGTTCGGAGCTAGATGCTCCTATACATGCACCCGCCTGGATCCACCAGGAGCCAGTATATAGGTTCGCGGGTCGCGATCTAGAGCTGAATAATCTTGTTGCCATAAACCAACTATGTTTATTAGGCCCAATAAGATTAGTTTGAACGAATCAGTTTGTATGTTCGCATGGGACATATCTGTTCGGAACTGTTACACTTTTTGAAGTTGCAACTCATCTGCAGTACTAGGCTCGCGAATGGTTGTACCTGCCAGACTCAGCCCTTCATAACCCCCTCCCCCCCGGATTGAACAAACAACAATCCATCTTCCTTTCTTTCTCTTAACTTGTCTAAAACCAAAAAATCCCTTTATTATATTAGTTCGCCGAGTTACCATTTAAGTGATAGGATTTTAATTTAAATATTGTTATTCTATCTTGGAAGACTATGTGCTACGTAAACCATCAGCACCAGTGCAGGGCAAATATATTTTAAAGGAAATTGGCCTAACCATTGTTCAGCAGTCTAATCCTTTCTAAGCTATACATCCTCGTACAAAACCACCAAACAACATGTAACAGTCTCAGACAAGCTATTTTCTACTTGTACGGGGATTTTACTAACCGGAACAGTACATATATCTCTAAGATAATATCACAATCAGCAAGTTCTTCACTCTCCATCTTTAGAAATTAAAGTTGTTATGTTAGTTACCAGACTCCCCTGTTAATGTATAGTCCTCTCCATCAGTCCATCACTCTCATCATAGTTAATACTAATATGTTATGCCAGAAAGTTTTAGGCTATAACAGACATAGTCTATATTATTGAAGTATTAATATATATAATTATATTCGACAACTCTCTATAAATTTAAATTTCATCATTGAGATGGAATTCTATCATGATATCAGAGTGTTTGGCTCACACCCAACTTGAGTTCGAATCTTCACAGAGACAATCTCCGCTCCCTATTATATTTCCACTCGAATGGACTTTCTGAATCGGCAACATCTATACACATATTAATTATTCACTCGTTGGGCCTCCAATGAAGTTGAAATGAAAAGTGATGAGGAGCGTTAGACGAATTAATATAAGTAAAATGAAATTCTAGGTAACTATATGATGAGGTGGGAGGGAAAGTGAAGAATTTTGAAACAAAAATTTAACCAATTAGAACAGGTCCCCCTCCATATATTGATGAGCCACTTGGTTCAATGGCCACCCTGGGTCGGGTGCTAAATGTTAATTGGAATTGTTAAATGCGGGATCATTTTTATTAAACGCATTACATATTTTTATATATTATGTATAAAATTTTTTTTAAATAATATATATATAGAATTAATCCTATTTTTCATAAAATTTATTAACTTATTACATTTTCGAAAATATATGAACGTATATACACTATGATACATAACGCAATAAAAATTAATAATATAAAAACTTATTAGTCATACTTTATATTATAAATAATGATAAATCTGAGATGTTTAGTATAAAGTATATACTTTTATTTGATATATAGATTATCTATAACTATTTACATCATTTGAATATTAAAATAAACTAATATATAATTACAAATTAAAAATTTCAACAAACATGCTTGGCAGCCCTCAAGGCTGCCGGAATAGCCCCTGAGGGCTGCCAAATTAGCATCCTGGCAACAAGATCAGCGTCTGGCTCTGCCATTCGGGGTGGCCTAGCAACCCTAAGGGCGGCCAATCGTTTGGCAGCCCTGAGGGCCGCTGGACGGGCTGTTTCATGAGTTTTTTTAAAAAAATATATTAAAATAATTGAAAATTTTAATTTGGTATATATGATTTAATTAAATTATTATTTTTTTATTTATAACATTACACTTAAATTTTAATTATAATTGTTTGAAAATCATTACAACCTTCGTGTTCTTCGATTATATTTATTTGAAAATTGAAAAAGAAATACACATGTTAGAGAGTTTAAATGCATAAATTAAAGTGTTTTTATAAAATTGTACTTCTTCCGTCTCGTCCTAAACTTCTCACTTTGTCATTTTTGTTGTCCCGATTAAAGCTTCTCATTTCCATTTATATTCATATTTAGTCCAACTTTAATGTTAAAATATTCAGACAACAGCTCAAAATTACATCTCATGCCACTCACTCATAAACAAAAGTACTCGTGTCTTATTATTTTATGAAAAAAATATTTTTACCTTATTTTTTGAACCCAAAAAGTGTTTGGGACGCTTAGGACAGGGTGGGGGAAATAGTATTTTAAAATTAATGAATTTATATTATAAATTAATAAAATTATGTTTTGATTTGTAATATATTAAAATTTTATCTACGTTTATTAAACGAGTCATGTGTTTAACATTTAAGGGATTGCTAAACGCATGATCATTTTTACTAAACGCATAACACATTTTTATATAATACAAAAGGCCCAACAAATTATATAAATATAAAATTAGTATCATTTTTCATAAAACTTATCAAATTATCACATCTTCGAAAATATATGACCGTATATAAACTACGATACCATAACGTAACAAAATTAATATTATAAAATCAGTAATCATATTTTACTAATAATAATGAATTTGAGATCTTTATGTTGTTATAATTCATATTCGTAGTCGTTAATATTTATTATATTGCTTAATAATTAAATTAACTAACTTTAAACAAATACCTTTTAAAAAATTTAAAAAATTAAAAATATAACTGTGATCTGACCAGAAGGGTCCTTGTCAGATTTAAACTTGACTAGGACCGTTTCCTGGCCAGATTTGAATCTGGCTAGGACACGTCTGGCCAGTTGGTCGGAGTAATGGCCGGAGTTCCGGTGATGGATCTTCGTGTGTGTTCGTTCTTTGTTCTTCGTGTTCTTCATTCTTCATGTTTTTTTAAAGTTTTTTCAATTTATTTGTTCGGATAATATGATTGGATTAAATAAACATGTTTAGATGTTTTTATAGGTAAAATTGTAATTATTTATAATAATAGGACTATTTTATAAATTACAATAAATATGATGTTGTTTGTAATGTATAAAAATATGTCTTGTGTTTAGTAAAAGTTGTCATACGTTTAACATTACTGTTTTAATATCTTCAATGTTTATTCCACTTATTTTCTTACAATAATCTTCCTTGTATGCACTATTCCGCTTCGAAATATGTTTGTTTAACCGCCTCCCACGACCTCCCATTAACACGTCGCTTTAAGAGTGTGTCTGGAATTTTCTTTTCTGGATTATTCACGCAACTTGAGAACTGCATCACAAAAACTATTACCTTTTTTTTTGTTATTGCCAATAATTGCATCTTCACTTATGTAAACCAAACTGGCATTAAGGATACATCTTCGATGGCTCCCAATTCACAATTAGATTAGTTAAACTATCATGGGGCTCAGAGTTATTTTGAGTAAGATTTAGAGGAAATGAAATTTACTTTTTGAGTATTTTCATAATTTCCCTCCATTTTCTAGGAACCTTGTTCAATCATCAATGGCACTATGGTTGGGTGTCAATTTATTAGAAACCGTACCCTAGCTATTAAATACTACTACTACAACTACTTCCTTAGACTAAATACGTTGACTTGAGATTTACTCATCAATTAAATAGAAAAAGAATGAAGGAAGACTCACTGTATCTTACATGGAATAAAAATGAACATGTAGATTCAATCTCATAAATCATTGTCATCATGCAAATGAAATCATGATCTGCAGGTACGATGTGCAGAATAATACTTGTTCTGTTGGTTTGCCAATTTGCTATTGCATCTTCCCGGGTGGTTTATTTGGGGGACACTCTCAGACAAGGTGGCATGGTGAACTCAAATTATGGATTACTTTCTCATGGGGGGCTGTATAGCTTGGAATTTTACATCATGGAGGGTACTGATGCTGGTTACATTGCACTTATAGATGATAAGTAGCACTGGAAGTTTGCTTGTCATCCTTGGAAATGGATCAGATCCCTATAGAGTTGTACACGGGCAAGGTTCCAAGCAAGAACGTAACAGCGACCTTGTTCAATTCTCGGAGTTTTGTTCTGGGACAAGGTGATGGACTAATATTGTGGCAGAGTATTGATTATCCAACTGATTCACTTCTTCCAGGGATGAAGTTAGGAATCAATCACGAGACCGGAAAAACTTGGAGCCTCACTTCATGGTATGGGGAAACTAATCCAGCATCCGGACCCTTTAGACTCAACTGGAACTTCACCACTAAAAGACTACTAGTCAGGCGAAGGGGTGTGCTGTACTCGACTAGCAAGTTTGAAAATTTTGTTACCCCGACCACAATCTTACAATCTTCACGAGCAAGAATGAGGAATACATCATGATTCCAGTTCCAGTAGCTAATTATTTAACATATGAAAGTCCTTGTCTCAAGCTCAACTATGGAGGAAATTTATCCGACTCAGAAGGGAACATAATAGGGCTCGTTCTTTGTTCTGGTTATAACACTTCTGCTATTGTGGGTTGCGAAATGTGGCAACAACCGTTTTGTAGGAACCACCAGCAAACTTTTGTCCTCACATCTGGATACTTTAGAGGTATTCATGGACTAGAGACGCCATATTTAAATGAAAGCCACTTATCTAGCTTGAGTGACTGCAGAGAATATTGCTGGAATGACTGTGAATGCCTTGGCTTTAGAGACTATGCAACGGCGTGCGGATACTGGAGAGGCAGAAATCTGGCGTTTGAACAGAGTCTTGATAGATATGCACAACAGCATATATATTAGTAGGAAATTCTGGATCTTCAAATAATTCTGTAAACAGCTCTTCACCAACGAAGCGCAATTCAATTGGTAAGACACTTTCAATCCAACCAATAGGTCGGAATTCGAGTCACATTTGCCGTTAAAAAGTAAAAGTCTCTATAATTACTAATTCTTAGAGCCCCTGATTGTTTCTCCATTAACTTTCATAATTGATGCAGGATCAAGAACAAGAATGCGCATATGGATAACTGTAGCTGCAATTACCGCAGCACTGCTACTTCTCGTTGCAACAGTTTTGGCCCTTGTGCGAAGATCTAACAGAAGTACTATCACTATGATCAATGCTCATTTCTTCATATTCTGAGTAACTAAAATCTTACTACCTTTTATTGAGATGACTTCGTTTTATGGATCTGATAGGAAAAAGGAAGGCCGAAATGAGTGAACTGCTAACGCTTGAAGGATATACAGGAACAGGAGCGTATACGCATGAAGAGGGAGGAGCCGTGTGCCACAGTGTTAAAATGTTTGCATATCATCAATTGTTGCTGCTACAAATAACTTTTCCGAAGAATATAAACTTGGTCAGGGCGGTTTCGGTCCTGTTTATAAGGTACATGAAGCTTGTCCTGGTGATTTCTGCTGATTTGTGCAAATATTACGCTTTCTAAAACACATTTTGCATACCAGAGGATATATCTATCCAGTTAATTAGCTGAAATATAGCCAGAAACTGTCAACCTTATTTAATGTTCAGCATGCAATTTTACATAGCTGAAGTTCACATTAGCAAGCTGTGTGAATGCATTCTATCAGGGTGAAACAGCTGAAGGCATGAAATAGTAGTGAAGAGCTAATAGTACTAAGTTCAGGACAAGGACTACTCGAGTTTAAAACCGAGCTAATACTGATTTCCAAACTGCAACATGTGAACCTTGTTAAGCTGGTGGGCTTCTGTATCCATGGAGAGGATAAAATGATAGTCTACGACTACGTCCAAATAAAAGTCTGGACTTCTTTCTTTTTTTAAGTCGCGGACATCCTCCATTAACCTATATCTAGACCTGGAGTCATTGTATGTTTCTAGTGTTTGCTCCATGATAATTTCTGATCCTTTGGTTCACAAATATTGCTGCAGATCAGTCTAAGAGAGCACAACTAGATTGGGATCGGCGTTTCAACATTATTCAGAGAATTGCTCAAGGACTCCTCTACCTGCACAAGTACTCTAGATTGAGTATAGTTCACAGAGATTTGAAGTGTAGCAACATATTACTCGATGAGAACTTAAATCCGAAGATTTCTGATTTCGGTCTTGCAAGAATCTTTAAACAGGACACAGATGAGGCAAATACAAACAAGCGCGTTGGGACATTGTAAGTACCGAATAAACTATATATAATCAATGATTGCTTTTGAGCGATAATCTATATTCTGAGTATTAATCAGATGTTGTTCAGTGGTTATGTGGCCCCTGAGTAAGCAATGCAGGGCATATTTTCATTCAAATCAGATGTTACAGCTTCGGGGTTATAGTGCTTGAGCTTGTGAATGGTAGGAAAAAGACTAGTTTTCAGGACATTGGAGGTCAATTAAAAATCTGATTGAATATGTAAGTTTTTCGCAGAAACTTATTCTTGTATTTAATTAGTTTTTCTCAGTTTAAGATGTGTAATATATCTTTTAGGCATGGGAACTTTGGTGCAAAGATTCTACTGAAGAACTCGTGGATCCAACCTTGAGCAGTACATGCAATGTGCAACAAATGCGAAGATGCATTAATATCGGACTTCTGTGTGTAGAAAATCATGCAGCTGATTGACCTAAGGTAGAGGATGTTGTATCCATGTTGATACATGATATGATACCTCTGCCGGCTCCCCAAAACCCTGCGTTTATCACAAGAAATAGTGTGATCGAAGAACTGGGAAGGACTACCACACCAGATAAGTAGCAAATGAAGTCTCAATTTCTGAAATAGCTACTGGAAGATAATGTACTCGGTGAGAACCTTTTCTCCTCAAGTGTGTGTTACACAGTTTCATGAGTTAATAGACTTTGTGTACTTAAAAAATGGACCTTTTTATCATAATGTTTGAAGAAAGACAGGCAAAATGGCTCGAGGAAACTTCACAATAAGCATGATTTAGTCAGTCGTCCACTCCGCAATCTACTGCATTTTATATGGAAAGTTGATACATATTTATAGCCATACTTTCGGTGAAGCAGTTGTATGTAGGACATCACATGTTATAAAGCATACAACATACCCAAATCGTTGCAGTTTTTTTCACTAATTCTTTCTTTAAAGGTGTCGGTAACATCGTTACATTTCAAAAAAGACTGCCGGCCCTAGCGCTCTGACTTTTTCGCATATGCTCTGCCGGCCACCGAATCTCGCAACCGGCAACGCCCACCTGAACGTCCGTGATGTGCTCTACGCCTTTCCTTTCCCCAGCTAGAACCCAGAAACATGCACGCCAAGATTCTTCGGAAGCTGTTCCGTAAACTACTGATCTTGGTATGTCAGATACGGAACCTGAACAACAGGACCCGAGACCAAAGGACTCGTATGCCTCCAAATTGTATGAATCGCATAAACCAGTTGATGTGGTATTTGATCAGGAAAGAACAATTGAAGAAAGCAGGAGAATTAAGATCTTGGACAAAACACCTGAAATTCCTTTTAAGAGATTAGTTCTGGCAGAGGATTTCCAGGAAGAACTGAATGAGCAGTGGAAGGATGCAATTCCGATTAAGGTTTTAGGGAAGCCGTGGTTCTTCCCGGCAATGGCAACAAAGCTTGACACCCTCTGGGGTCTCAAAGGAACTGGAGATCTCATTTCTGGGACACAGCTGCTTCTGCTTAAGGGGTATCTTAGCGGAGGAGAGACTTAATTTTAACCGGGGGACCCTGGCAGCTTGCCGGAAGCTTCTTGTCGATCCTCAAGTAGAAACCTAATTTTCGGACAGATAATGATAAGATAGAATCAACCATAACATGGGTGAGAGTGTTGAATCTACCGGTTGAATTCTTTAAAGAATCATTGATAAATTCCTTTGCAAAGTGCATCGGAGAACCCCTCAAAATTGATGGAAATACGTTCAATGCCGCGAGAATAAAATTTGTGAGATTCTACATTCAAATTCGCCTCAATGAACCGCTGGAACTTGGAGTGTGTTTGAATGATACAATTTATCAGGTTGTGTACGAGAATTTGTCTTCCGTTTGTTACACATGTGGTAGTGCGGGGCACCTTACCTTCCTGCAAATCTAAGCAACCTGTGGAGCCGGTTGTTGAGACACCGGCGGTTGTCCACATGAACAAAGAGGCTACGGATCATAATACACTGGTTGAATGGTTGGTGGAAAAAGTAAAAAAAGAAGGAATTTGGAGAATGGATGACGGTTACGAGGAAGAAGAAACAAAACTCGGAATGGTCGAAACAAACTGGGAGTAGAAATCAGCAGGGAGGAGCTATTCAGAATCGCAATGCAACAAGTGACCAGCCAACCCGTGCTAGACCAAATTCGAATGGGAATGGACATGGTCCAGGAAGGGAAAAGAAAACATAACTAAGACCGACTCGTCTTCTGACCCTAGACGAACTAGAACTATGGAGAACACTAGGATTCTCCAGAGACAAGGACACGCAGCTAGGACTATAAAAGAAAATGAACCAAGCCAAATTCCCCATAACACATCACATACAGGAAATTTGCTCCAGAAATCGACCTTTGTTGCGGGCGCTTGGGAAAGGAACTTGCCTTCATCTTCCAATCTGTTCTCCTGTATTCAAAAATTCAAATTTGTTGACGTAGACTTGGTCGAAAGTAATGGCGCTGCAGGACAGGTTCGAAATATCCATGGACTCACTCGACAGGTTGGACAGGATATACCACATCAGGTCCGACCAACCCCGAATCCAAGCCACAGTTATACCGCCAATGTATTGGCACTGCAGGGTGAACGTGAGCTACCAGGGATTGGAGAACAGTCTAGGCCGCTCCTTGATTCGACTGAAAGTGGAGGACTTCGAGATGGGATGGGTTTACCAACACAAACTGATGTTAATCCTCCATCTGATTGCGATATGGAGGGGGTTCCCGATTGTTAACCCCGAATTCCCTTTCAATACATTTAGTAATCCAATGAAGGTACTTTCATGGAACTGCCAGGGAGCAGGAAGCCCCAAGTTGAAGGTGAATTTTAGAGATATCATTAGAGAACACAAACCTCAAGTTGTGTTTTTTCTTGAAACAAGAGTTGACCCGGATCAAGCCGATCAGATACTTCTAAGACTTGGTTTTACATACTGGATTAGGGCCCGTACTGACGGAATGATGGGAGGTATTTGGATTCTTTGGAATGATGAAGAAACATAGGTGGATATCCTCTTCATGTGCAAGATCAAGTTATCCATGCTAACATCAACTGCCGAGACCAGCAAAGTTGGACTCTGTCTGGCATATACGTGCAGCCTAAAGATGAAGACAAGGCTCATCTATTTGCTAATTTGAAAACTTTGTAGCGACTAATCAATTACCTTGGCTTCTGACATGTGACTTCAATGAAATCCGCTTTACGCATGAGAAGATGGGAGGTAATGTTGCGTCATTCAGGAGATGCCAGAAATTTCAACAATTGGATTGATCGATGCGAACTGCAAGACCTCAGATTTAATGGACCGAAGTTCACTTGGAAAAACAACCGAGGTGGGGGTGAAAACATATTGGAACACATTGATCGCTCTCTGGCAAACGAAAAGTGGTTTGACCTTTTTCTGAATAATGTGGTGTTTCATATACCAAAACGCATTCGGACCACCACCCCATGTTGACATGCTGCCTTGGTGAGGATAGAAGGAAAATCACACGTCCTTTCAGATTTGAGAAAGCATGGTTGCTGCATGCGGATTGCAAAGAGCTTATCGGCGGAATCTAGCAGCACGAACCACATGTAGTCTCGACAATTGCAAAGGTTCCGGAAGTATTGGGACCATGGAACAAAGATAAGTTCGACAATATTGGCTACCAGAAGAGAAAACTAATGAATAGGTTGGATGGTATACAACGAGCTCTTGCCACTTCTCGTAGCTCGTTTTCTAGTCAATCTTGAGAAGGAACTCATGAGAGAATACAATCTAGTGCTAAAACAGGAGGAAACCTTTTGGTTCCAGAAGTCTAGAATGAAATGGATTACGGAAGGGGACTCAAACACCAAGTTCTTTCATCAATCTACCTTGGCTCGTAGAAGAAGTAATCGGATACTCTCTTTGCAAATAGATGACGAGTGGGTTGATAATCAGCAGATCTTACAAGACCATGGAAGGAACTACTTCAAAGAAATTTTTGCTCCTCTAATTCGAACAAGGAGAACAGCCCGTGGCTTGGGGCTGTCCGCACTGCAGGCCAGATTAACGCTCCAAGAACACGACTTTCTAGCTAGCACCCCGGAAGCTGAAGTGATAAAGCGTATGGTCTGGGCTACACACCCTACCAAAGCACCTGGACCGGATGGCCTGCAAGGAATAATTTTCCAAAAATGTTGGGAATATGTGGGGAGCTTGTTTATTCAGTTTATTCATAAGGCTTTCTCTGTGGGGACTTTCGATGATTGGGTGTGTGATCAGATTGAGATTACGAGATATTATGCCATATTTGATCTCCCTTACACAATCAAGTTTTATTCGGGGTCGAAGTATGCAGGACAACATTATGGTGATGCAAGAAACACTTCACTCTCTTCAAGGAAAAAAAAAAAGAATAAAGTGGGTTGCATGGTGATGAAGCTTGACCTGGAGAAAGCTTATGTCATAGTTAGTTGGACCTTCATGGAGGATACTCTTCGAGCTTTCAACTTTCCTACTAATTTGATTAAACTAATCATGTTCTGTGTTAGAAATGCTAGGTCTAAAATCCTTTGAAATGGCGAACCATTGGAATCTTTCCAGCATACATGTGGCCTCCGCCAGGGTGATCCGCTCTCCCATGCCTTTTTGTGTTATGCATGGAACGGTTGTCATATATGATAAATTAGAAGGTGAATCGGAGCCAATGAAAACCTCTAAAGCCGTGTAGAGGGGGGCCTGCCTTTTCACATATATGTTTTGCAGATGACCTGATTTTGATGAGAAAGGCGGATTCTCGGAATGTGAGAGTGATTAAAGTTGTGTTGAATGAGTTTGGGAACAAGTCGGGTTTACACCTAAATCTGACGAAATCAAAAGTCTTCTTTTCAAACACCGGTGGAGCAGCCTTGAAACGGCAATCAATACTATTCTCGAGTTCGATCAAATATCTTGGAATCTCACTCCGCCATGGTAGACAAACTAGAGCAGAAATGGGAGCAATCATTGATAAAGTTACAACACGTTTCGCGAGGTGGAAGAAAAAATTTCTTTCAACTGCCGGTAGAGAAACACTTATACAAGTTGTGACTTATGCGGTGCCTCTGTATAAAATGCAATCGGGGTGGCTACCAGAACACGTCTGCAATAGACTTGATAAGATTAATCGGGATTTCCTCTTGTCAAATGATGTATCCCAACGCAAAACCCACCTGATTGGATGGAAGCAGGCCGTGAAGCCAAAAACAGAAGGAGGGCTCGGCTTTCGGGAAGCACGGATAAACAACAAGGCAATGCTCTAGAAAATAGTGTGGGAAACGACGAGGTAGGAGAAAACAATCTGGATGGAGCTTGTAAATGCGAAATATTTGAAAGGCAAGAGTATTCTCCATTACATAGCAAAACCCGATGTTTGTTCGGGTTGGAAAGGAGTGGTAAATTGTGCTCAAGAATTGAAAGCTAGCTTCCGGTGGAAAATTGGGAATGGCACTCAAATACGGTTCTTCCTAGATTACTGATTTAATGGAAAATGCTTGAGGGACGAAGTCCCAATGGTCGACTGTAGAGATTTGGATATAAGACTGAATCAGGTTCATCGGATGGAGACTGGGACTTCGCGGCCTTGTCTACTCAGCTACCCTTAACCTTGCGTACAGAACTACAGAGTGCAGGTATAAGGCTTTCTACAGAACCTGATGTACTATTATGGAATGAAGCCGCGTATGGTGTTTTAACCTGCCAGTCCGCATACCAAAAGCCGAGGAGCCAACAAAGTACTAATGCACAGGGGAGTCGAATAACTTTCAATTGGAAGCGTTTGTGGAAAACCAAGCTACCAAACAAATCCAAGCACTTTCTCTGGTTAGCAATTCAAGATAGGCTTATGACTAATGCATTGCGGTTTACTCGAGAAATGACTCCTGATCCATCATGTGACCTATGACATGGGATCAATGAGGATGTCCTCCATATATTACGGAGATGCAGGGCTGCCAGAGCAATATGGAGTGAAATACTATCGGCGCATGAGCTAGCTGATTTTGATAGGATCCCCGATGGAAATTGATTTGAAGTAAATCTCCAATCTACTTTTAAGACTATGCTAAATGTCGAAGCATGCTGGCCAGCAGTGTTCCTATCTGCTCTTTGGACAATATGGAAGTCGCGCAATGCACGCATCTTTCGGGGAAATGCAGAATCCAGGCCACGAAAAGTGTTCCTCATCAAGCAAATGAGTTGCGATCTTAAAATGAAAATGCACCCGAGAGAGTTTAGACGTTCCTATATGTGGATCAAACCACCTACCAATTGGTTCAAGCTAAATGTGGATGGTAGATGTCGTACTTCAACTAATGAAGCACCATGTGGATGCGTTTTGCGGGACGCAGAGGGTAGATGGATCTGGGGTGCTTCAAAGAAGCTTGTCACACCTACTGTGAATCAAACGGAAATCCAAGGGCTGTTGTAGGGCCTTGAAATAGCCTGGAATAAACGGACTCTAAAGATTATTGTAGAAACAGACTCTGAGATGGTGTTTGGTTGGGTTACAGAACTTGACGAGCCTCGGCACAATCACAGGGATCTTGTCGATCGATGCAAAGAGCTTATACGGATGCCTTGGGACATAGAAGTCAGGAAAATTGATAGAAAGACAAATGTTTGTGCCGATCATGTAGCATCTTTAGGCTACCATTTAGATGGAGAGGGGAAGTTTTGGCTCTCCTCACCAACATCTGTAATTTCGATTTTGGGTTTTGACCTTAGTCATTAGTGTCTAATGTTATTCTTTGCTTACCAAAAAAACAAAACATCGTTATATCTCATGTGCACACTCAAGTACGAATATGGGACAACCAAATAAAAATATATGAAGACTATTATAACCAATTGAGGCATCATTACGGGTTCGCATACAAACTAATGGACCAAAGGAAGCTAATGAAATGCTCAAAAGCAACTGAAGCATAATGAGCACTTGTACATTCAATCAACAATGATGACGGTCACATACCACTGTCACAATGAGCATAGTGGAAGAGTCAAAATTAAACTCCATTTATAAACTGAATTGTATTATTGAAATGAAATTAAATACAAATCCAATTCTCTCTGAATTGTGGAAAAAATGAAGGAAACTAAGTTGGTTACAGAAATGGAAAAGGAGATGCATATACAGAATGGAGGAGTTGTATATATAGTTCAAGCTGACTAACTAATTATTTATCTATAAACCTCAAGTGTTGTGTACAAGTCACATTTATTTTTATTTGAAAATGCATGTTTATAAAATACAACTTGCTCTTCGTTCCTTCATAAAATATTCTACTCCTTTTATTTTCTTGAGGAATTTGATTGTGTCTCTATGCCATTGATTATTGTTAGAATGCATAAATAAAGCCCACAAATTATTCAAAAGTTCGATGAAATGAAATCCCTAAATTATGCGATATTTAAGTGCATTGTACGTATTTATTTTTTAGGAATTATATAACAGGAATGTTAAACGCATGACTCTTTTTACAAAATATAATATATATTTTTAACAAATTACAAATCAACTCAAACTTACATTAATTTATAAAGTAACTTATTAGCTTTAAAATAATATAATATTATTAAAAAATACTTTTTTATACATTTCAACTCTCAAACATATGTATTTCTCTTCGAATCATTAAGCAAACACAATCAATGATCGCAAAGGTGCTTATAATTTTCAAACAATCATAATTAAATTTTAAGAATAATGTTATAAACTAGATAATACTTAACCAAATCATACACACCACATTTTTAATTACTTAATTTTCTTTTTTCTAAATGCACTAAACAGACTGTTGGACAGCCTTCAGGACTGCCAAAACAGCCCGTCTAGCAGCCCTAAGCTGCCAAGTGTTTGGCGGCCCTAAGGGCTGCTAGACCAGTCCAATTGGTAGCCATCGGGGCCGCTAGACGCGATCTGGCAATACTCATGACTACGAGTTGTCCTAGCAGCCTTGAGGGTTGCCGGAAGGCTATTTCGGCAGCCCTAAGTGTCATTTTAGTGTTTTTATTTAATTTTTTTAATTTGATGAAGTATTGATTTATTTAAATATTTTAATACTATAAAACAATTATAAATAATATAAATATTAAATTAAAAATATATATACTTCTTTAAATTTACAATCGTTATCATAGTCTAATCAATACGTGTATTATATAATTTTTTTATTCTCATATTATATAGGAATGTTTTTATGTTATTATTTTAGAATATTTGAAGTATTATCGAGTTAAACGAGTGATAAATATTAGAACTAATTTTTATGTTAATAATATTTAAATTACCTTTTATAATATATTAAAATATATTTTATGTTTAGTAAAAATTATTCACCATTTAAAAATCCCCATATATATATTCTACACTTAAGTCACGTAAAACGCATACCCTATCTATGCTTTGTACCCAAAATGTGTTCTTGCGCTTTCAGAGGACAACGTTTATTGATTTACTTTATTCCAATAAAAAATTGGAAAGGAATCATTCATTTCCCATGTGTCTTGTATTATGATATACGGGTTAGACTGATCTCAATTTTGGAAAATTATTGGTTCCCTATTTCACCTTGGTTGGACTGATACATTACATCGTATGTCTAAAATGTAAGATCCAAATCACATATTGTATGTTTAATTCAAATATCTTATGAATGTCATTAATACAATTATAATGCATGGTGAATATAAATTTCTTTTAAGTGAAATATACCACTCCTACTACATGTCATCGAGTCTCAAGCTCCTATTAATGACATCTAATTTATTTGATGTTGGGTCTTTTCCCAGTGCATCCGCCATTCACAATGATACACGGGCCTCACACTTATTGTGAGTAAGGGAGTGCACCAGAAAAAGACCCGGCATCTCGAAGCACAAATGGTTGGAAGAACAAATGTAGTACCAAAGATGAAAGTATACATCTAAATATTCATAGTTTGATACAAATTCGTTGATAATTTTAATATTCATACAGAATTAAATATCTCATATCTCACACGTTTTTAACATACTAAAAGCATCCCGTTTTCATTCCCTCTATCAAATGTCCGAACCGATACGCTAACAATTTGAGACCTTTGAGTGTACATCATTATCAATTAACTCTATTTTCACACATTATAAGTTAATAATGATTAAAGGGCTGATTGTCATGGCACTCAAATCGCTCAATTTGACTCGATAAACAGTGATTTGGCCTAAAATACACTTCAAATACCCCATTTCAGTTTCATTCCAAACACAATTTCACCAAAATTCCATCCAAATGGTCATTTGAGTGTCATGCCAATCAGTCCCTAATTTAAAAACAACAAATAAAATATATAGTCCAATTTTAGTCATGGTATCACTCCATCTATAGTCTACATTAGTATTAGTACAATTGAAGTAGTTTTTGTCATGAAGGAAATTTGGCATTGCCAAAACTCAAGAAATTAAAAGAGTGATTATAGAAACATGAAGAATTATTGGATTGGATACTACTGCATCTAACTGGTAAGTAGGACCCGAATCGCAGAAAAATATTGACCAAATAGTTGAGATGGGGTAAAATTGGCGTTTGTATTCACCTGTGTATGTGCTGTCTTTTATGGTATTTACCGCAAGTTGTACGTACCTTTTGCACTGAGAATGGCCAGATAGTACATGCATGTTCTGCATCTGCACCAGCAGAATGCACACATTTGTTGCCCTCTTAGCTTTAATTGAGAGCAACAATAGAAAGACACTTCTAACCAGTTGAAGGAAAAAGTTTGGTAATAAAATCAAGACTAGTCACATGTGGGCATTTCAAATTCGAAAACCACCATCAATCAATTCAAGAATATCCGATATACACGATCAACATCATATTCATATTCTATACAGTTAAGTTATAAAATAGCGCATACAACTTACGAACATAAGATGAAAAGGAAGAAGGGAGTCACATGTTGGCATTTGAAATGCGAAAACCATCAATTCGAGAATTTTGTATGTTAAGTTTTGATTTTTAAGTTGCAAGTAGAAACAGAGAAAGTTATGGGACGCGAGTCCCAATTGTTTTATTGCTTTATGAACAACCAATCGCACTCTCTAATCCATTTCTTTAAAAGGGTCTGAGTTTCATCTTTCTCTTTTTTTTCCTTTTAAAAGGAATGGTAAGAAAAGGGCAGTCTGTGCTCTATACTATAGTATATTTCAAGTTGTTTATTGTATACAGGCCAACAATAATGGTGGTGGTGGTTTCCCAAGGCCCCTCACTTTCCACGCTCATTAATTCATTATAAGTATTTTGAACCGTTTCGTTGGATGTCATTTGTAGGATTCTGATCAATTTAGACTAGATTCATGCTAGTACAAGATCGATCGATATAATAGGGTCTTGTAATCAACGGTCTCTTCGATTCTAGGGTGTGGGTGCATAATACCAGACCAACTTTTCCCTAGTGAACATAGGCCATATCAAGTTTTTAGATTAAGATTTTAATAATTGTTGTTTGTAGAATCACTAAAAACGACTTATTATTTGGTATTGCGTCATGCAAATACTTTAGATTTAGATAACGTTGTATACGAAGTATTTAGTTTTGTGAATACTTATCATACGTCGATCGTGAGGAAATGTTTAAGATTTTCTACCTAGCCTGAGAATATAGATAGTGTGAAAGAAGTAATAGATTGTAGGCTGCCCTCCATTGAGTTTTATATATAGTGTGTATGATTAACTAGTGTAATTGCTTCTAGACAAAGTTAGTAGTGATAGTTTATAATTAATTATGTTCTGAATTAATGAATTTACAAAGTGATCTTAGTGATTCCTACTTTAGGATCTGGAAAATGATTTAGCAGGAAGCAGAGCAGAACATTTTTCAGTGTCTTGACGTTTCCCTTGGCACCTTTCTGCCGTCGGGTGCTGAAATTTTAAATTACTTTTCCCCCCTACTTTCAAATTAAAATTAGATTCATCACATAGAATATAATAGAATAGAATAATCCTTTTTCTTTTCTTTTTCGGCATGACTTGCTTTGCCTATTTACCCTAATCTTTATCTAAAGAGCCACTTTAGCCTCTAATATTATACTATTGTTAATTATCCTCCTTTGCTTTTCCAAAAGGACCATCATGTTTTTATTCCCACATGCCACATACTTTAACCATGCAAAATGCCTCATCCATAACTTAGCCACTGTGGTTTCAGATTAGTATCCCAATCAAATTTGTAAATTATATGATTAGTATCACATTTAAATGCATAATCTATTTTGTAAATTACATGATTGGTAGTGTTATTAATCCGAAGCATTATTTTTTTAAATGTCTTATTAGATGGAGATGATTATTTATTTATATATACATTTACAATTCATCCAACATGCTCCTTCACATGATTGTTAGGTTTTACACGCGTAACATCATTCTAACATCCCGTTGCACGCCCCTTCACGAGGGTTCCTTTTTCGTGCCAAATAATGTAGTGACTTATAGTGCTTCATTGTGTTGTGCAGTGCAATCATTATGATAAAACTCATCACGATTAGTCTATGCACATGGTGAAAATTCAAAATTATTAATATTGGGAGGATCTATTACCTTTGTTCATACCATATTAAAAGATTTCATTAAATGCAGGAGCGATCGTAGTTACAAGATCATTTCACATTTATTGCGGACTAAACAAAATAACATAGTCCATTTCAAATTTAAGTTGAGATAAATTAGAACGTAAAATATAGTATAAAGATGCTAAAGATTAAAGTAAAGCCGTAGGTATCATAGAAAATAGAAAACAAGTGAACAAAATGAATGGGTGTTTACACTCCTCGAGACCCTCCCGACCAGCTGTGTGACACGTTACTTTACCCTAATAACGGTACAAAATAAATATACCAACCCCATCAGCCATTTTTAATTCCAAGTCCTTCTCTTTTACCTTCCTTTAACTTTCGGTCCTCATCATAATCAAAACACAAATGCAACGGTACCTTTTTTCACTTTTTACTCCCTTCCAAACCAAACCCCAACTACACTCTCCCACTCACCATTATTACTCATTCCCAAACTCCATGCTTAGTACCAACAGAGACACACTCTGAACCCAAAAAAACCAACCAAAAAAATGGCAGAAATCACCTCTCACATGGCTTCTCAGGGCAACCGGGAGCCAAACAGAGCTTTCGGAGATAAACCCACCAAGGCTGAAGCTTCTGTTTGGTACTTGTACGGTTTCTGCTCCTACTTTGTGCACACTGTTCTCATTCCTGTTGTCTTTCCGCTTATTATCAGTCAAACAGTGTCTCACATGGCTGAGCCGACTCAAGGCTGGTTGAAGACCTACAAAGATCTCAAATGTAGCCACAGTGAAATGCAACTGTAAGCTCTTCTTTTTGCTTTTTCCAAGTATTTAGCTTGCTGTAAAGAGTAGTGAACACTGAACAGCAAGGGAAAAAAAATTGTATTTTTGGTTTGTTTTGTTGATGGTAGACAAGAATAATGGGAAACCCTAGTTGAATCTTGGTTTGAGCTTTTTGTTCAGCTGGAAAAAAAGTGTTCTTGCGTGAAAAAACAAAAGTGTTCTTGCTTGTGAAAATAAAGTGTCTGTTGGGCTTCAGGCTAAACCCTGAACCCCAAACAAGAAAATGTTTAGCATTGTGCTTCATTTTTAGGAACTTGCACTAGAAAATGGGAAATTTTAGTTCAGTTATTTTTTAGGCTTTCAATGCTCAGCTGAAAATGAGGTCATGTTTAAATTGGGGTTTAGTTTCTTCAGTTGGTTTATTTTTCTTGGAGTTGTTCTGTTAGTATATTTCTTATTGCATTTTAGTTTAGAGCAATTAAAAACCCTGAACTTGGTTCTCTGTTTTTGTTAGATATGAAGGACTAGTGAGCAGAGGAATAGATCTTGGGGCATTGAGTGTCTCTCCACTTGAATGGACCTCGATCTCTTGGATTATAGGCCTCGTTCTTTCGGCACCGATCCTTGGGGTTGTCTCGGTTCACCTGGACTATGGTCATAACCAGCAGCTCATTGCTGGAGCGGCAACAGGTATTGGAGCACTGTTCTGCCTCCCAGCTGGGTTTTTCAGGACTCCGTGGATCTTTCTACCGTACATTGCTCTCATTGTGACAGCCAGCACCATTGTTGTTGGGGCACACGCACGCCACCTTGGCCTCATGATCCTGGGGTTCACTGGCTCTACGATCCGTAGACGCCAGTTTTCGGACAGAAGATCTTTCGCGAGCTGGCTATCGCTTAACTCCACGGCAGCAGGTTGCTTAGGAGCTGCTATAATGGCTTCGTTCACGTATCTCATGCTCAGGAGGTCGGACCACTTTACGGCCCTGTGGGTTGTTTCGATCTTTAGTGGCCTGATATGGGGTGTGGGGTTATTTCACATTTGCAGCACAGATAGATCTGCAGTGGGCTATACTGCCTCATCGACACCAAGTACCAGTGCTGTGACTCATGTCGTTTCGATTTTCAAGTATCCTCATGCTTTGGGGAGTATTGCTGTGGTTTTGCTTTCGTCTTTCATGGCAATGTGTATTTTTGCTGGAGGGTTAATGTATGTTATGGGATATCTTTGTGTAAAAGCAGAGAACATTTTGTATCTCTGGCTTGTCTATTTCATGTTCCCTTTGCTTTCTCTTCCGCTGGCACATCCATTGCAGCAGAAGTTGAAGTTGGATGCTGAGAAGATGCAGCTTCTTGGATTCGTGTTATCCATATTCACATCTGGATTTGGATTTTATTTCCGGAAAAGTGTTTGGAGTAAAAGCTGCATACTTTTCTTTGCAGCTGTTCAGGGAACTGCAACAGGTTTGTTGTGTTTACTGCATATCTTTACAGCAAAGACATCTAGTTTAAAAGTTATCATCTTTTTGGCTGTGAAAATAAATCTTACTTGAAAGGGTAGATTCTGAAAATCTAAATGAATCAAGATTTTTAGTTTCTAGAATTGTGTAGTGTATATGGAAGAGACAATGCAGTTATTGAAGATTATCTTTTGACATCAATCTTTAAAATGGATTTGGCAGGTTTCTTACATGCATTTGGAAGGGTGTTATGGTTAGATTGTTCTCCAGCTGGGAAAGAAGGTGCATTTTCGGTGTGGTTCTCATGGGCTCGATCACTTGGAGCTTGTGCAGGATTTGCCCTTGCAACAGCTATGCCAAGAAACATTGGCAAAACATTTGGAGTTGCATTTTGTGCTGGAATCATAGGGATGGTTATCCTGATCTTCGGAAACATAAGCAGCTTAAGAGGAGCGAAGGCAGCTGGACATGTGGTAGACAGTGAGAAAGCTTCCCCTATGCATGTAAACCATGACGCGGATAATCATCTGAAGGTCTCATCAGTTAGAGATATTCTACCCCAAGGGAAGGTTCAAGTTTAAGTATCTAATTACGTCTGCACTTTGTAGCTTCGTTTGTCTAGTAAGTTTGGATTTGTTTAGATAAATTCTTTTGTAACAACTAACGACTGCAAACGGTACGCCACAATCATTTTTTTCTTTTTTTCTTTTTTCTTTTCCCCCCTTTGTGATCTTCCGTGGAAGAAGGATTGGCTTGATGGATTGATAATGTTGAAGCATGTGAGTAGCAGTAATGTCACCTTCATATAGCAACTGTAGAGATGTCTAAAAGGAGCAAACAGTAGAATGTCTTTATCCATGGGCAAGAAAAGTTGGAAGTTCTCTGCTAATGAATTGTCCATTTGTTTCTCTGGTTCCCCTATAAGCTTTTGGCCTTGCCAGAGGGTTTGAGAAGTACAGTACTATGTACTTAGGCCTGAGATTCTTCAACTTTTGTTTGAAGTTTGAAGTTTGAACTTGAGGAAAATTAAGGTTGATTAGCATTACTGGATTTGATTACAGTGACAGTTCATACCTTAAACTGTTACGAAAAACCAAGTTCCCTGATTCAAATAACGAACTGATTCGATTACATTAATAGTTTCACATATATCTGCAGATTATCAGAGGATTTGCTCCCTGAGCTTGGAAGTTGGAATCAACAGTCTGATTGATAAACTCTTCTAAATGCTCTTTTTAGCCTACTTGCTGCTGGAACCTTACTGCAAGTCTCCGACATTGTTTGAGTAATCTCTTACCATTGACGTAGGGAGTAATTAACTCCACACTACAAATACTACTCTTACAATAATGCAGTGTCGTCATCATCAGATGCGCTCATCCCCAAGCCCCATGTTAACTGATATACTCTGGGACAATGTTCCTGGAACTCGGTTTCTTGCTTGAAGCTCGCCTAAACTGTTAGTGTAATTGATGAGACACTCAATCACTCTTAACAGCTCCAGAAGGAATGATCTGAATTTCGTTGATAAATCATACTAAATGTGTTTCTATCATCTGATTTGCTACTCATATGAGAATGACACACCTTTGTAGAGAAGAGAACTAAGGGATGAGTTGCATGACATTGTAATGGATATTTAGATGGATTTATCTGAAATTGTGTTTGGCATGGGATTGAAATAGAAGAAATTTAAGTTAAATTTCTCCTATTTCAATCCCATGCCAAACACAATTTCAGTTAAATAAATTTCTTTTATTTCAATCCCATATCAAACACATGATTTGGAACTGGTAGAGTTGACAGTTGAGACTCGAACAGTTGCTTCAGATTAAAAAAGGGTTAGGGCTCATTAAATGGGCTGCAGGTAGAACCAATTGGGCCAAAAATTACGACAAATAAAACTACCAAATTCAACCAGGCCTGCTGAGGCTGGGACATATCACATATTATTATTAAATAAATTACTCCTTTTATTTTTCAAAAGGTTCATTATTTACTATATGGGGATTTTTTTTTAAGCTTAACATTTCCTTTTTAAGAGAGAAGATAATACAATAGAAAATGAATTGAAGTTTTAGAGGGGTAGTGGTTAAAGTATAGGGTGGTTGGAAGTATGAGGGAGGTTTATACTTGTCTCTACACGGTTTAAGGGATTTTGAAGGAATGCAAGAAATTTAAAAAAGAAATTAAATTTCTTGAGAAAATGTAAATGGAAAATCGACATTTTCCTTTTTTATGCTATTAGGTATTTTTCTAGTTTCCCAGGATAGTTGATAGTTAATTTTGTGCATGGCATCCTTTTGTTTGCAATTCTTTTTTTGTGATTCTTTTTTAATTATTTCTTTCTTTTTCTGATCTTTTATATTTTACTAAATGACGTTTGAGTACACAATTAAGGCATTATTTGACCAACATAATATTTTAATTACATAAAAATAGTGAAATTATTAACTTTAGACCAAAACTTTAGAATAACTATAAGAGATGGAAATAATTGGAAAATTGTGAGTGTACGTAATAATTGAATATAGTAATTTAATTTAAGTTGGTTTGTGTCACTGTATCTTATTTTTCAAAGTACCAATAAATATTATATGTGTGTAATTAGCTAATGGAGGAATATATCTATA
>JAYMSP010001922.1:0-27686 GCA_036897095.1 Plantago elongata | reverse complement strand
AAAGTTTATCAGATGGATGTTAAAAGTGCATTTCTGAATGGTGAACTTGTTGAGGAAGTCTATGTTGATCAACCACCTGGATTTGAAGTTTCCTCAGAAAGTAGGATGGTCTATAAGTTACAAAAAGCTCGGTATGGACTGAAACAGGCTCCAAGAGCACAGTATGACACTTTGGCCAAATACCTTTTGGATAATGTTTTAAGAAAGGTGAAGTTGATAAAACTTTGTTTACCTTAAATCATGATGGGAAACTACTTTTAGTTCAAGTATATGTTGATGACATTATATTTGGATCTAAAGACAAGCAACTTTGTAATGACTTTGCTAATCTCATGAAAATCAAATTTGAGATGAGCATGATGGGATAATTGAATTATTTTCTAGAATAGTAAGTCAAGCAACTCAATGATGGAATATTCATCAGTCAAACAAAGTATGCAAAGGATATGCTGAACAAGTTTAATCTTAAGTCTTTTGAAAAGAATGCCAAGATAAATATGATCATAGGAACCAAAATGACTTGTACTGAATCTGATAAGAGTGTTAAAAAACATAAGTATAGGAAATTGATAGGTTCACTACTATACCTTACTGCAAGCAGAACTGATATTCAATATGCAGTTGGTGTTGTGCTAGACTTCAGACAAATCATGTGCAATCACATTACAACAATGCTATGAAAATATTAAGGTATGTCAAAGATATTGTAGAAGTTAAACAGTGGTATCCTAAAGAAAGTGGATTGAGTTTGGTTGACTACTCAGATGTTGATTATGCTGGATCAATGCTTGATAAGAAAAGTACTTCAGGAACTTGTCAATTTTTTGGAACTGGACTTATCTCATGGTTTAGCAAGAAGCAAAACTCAATTGCTACTTCTACCACAAAAGTTGAATATATTGTTGCTGGTTGTTGTGCTACTCAAATATTATGGATACAACAACAACTCAGAGACTATGGACTTAATGAAAAGAAAACTCCCATTTTCTGTGATAACACAAGTGCTATTGCGATTACCCAAAATTCAAAGTTCCATGCCAGAACTAAGCACATTGATGATAGACACCACTTCATCAGAGACAATGTTGAGAAAGGAAATATAGAGATTCTAAAGGTTGGCACTGAAGATCAACTTGTTGATACCTTCACTAAGCCACTCCAGGGAAGTAGGTTCTTAACCTTAAGACATAGTCTTAGGTTGATGGAGATGCCTCAGAACTGAAAAGTTCTAAGTCTCTAAAAGAGTTGGTAAGGAACAAAGAAAAAGGAAACAGGTTTCTAAAACGTGTATTCAGAAAGCCTACATGATAACAAGGATAATAGGGTTTTTGAGACTTATGACCCAGAAAGCCTAAGATCTTCCGGAAAGGTAAGTCTAGAAAGATAGTTTGGTATATAGTCCATAAGTATATAAAACTAGAATTCAAATACTATGGACAGTTCATATATCCAATAGTAATTTCTGAAACAGGAATTCAGAAGACCATTTAACTCATGAAGTATGTGAGAACTAATAGCCCAACATTGTACATATTTCTGAGAGTCAAACATGTCTAGGATTTTGTGTTTTTACTATTTATATGATAAGTAACATAAAACAAGACTTGCTCTCTGAAATGATAAGACCAAAGGTTTCTAATCTCACCCACTAATAGAGACTTATGGATATATATTGCCAAAATTCATTAAGTGGATACAAGAACATTTGTTGATTGATTAATTGCAAGATATTGAACAAGAGCCCTTGATGAATAAACGTTTGATCTCAACGGGTGAGATTAAATCTCGGCAATTAATGCCTTTTGCGAAAACTGTCATGGTCCACTTCGCATTTACTGCAAAGTAGAAACGTATACCACGCCGATGCAATATACGTAGATACATATATGGAATTCTATGCGTATGATGTATCTATGTAATTTTATCTTGCTATATACTCCCTCCGTCCCCGTTTAGAAAAAAAGTGATAAAGTAGAAAAAAGGTAATAAATTATAAATTATGAATGTGATTGGATAAAGTAGGAGATATAGTGAATAAATTATGAGAGATAATGTATAAAATAGGACAGAGATTTTCTATTTAAGGAAGCGGGACTTCCAAACCGGGACGAAGGGAGTATAAAGGATTCTAGTAAGAGACAAACACTTTTACCAAATCCTAAATTTTAACTTGCATCAATATAGCAAAAACTCTCTATGTTTTCTGCAAATTCTTCTGCTAATCTTCTAAGTTTTGCTTAGTCTTCTAAAAAGATAAACTAATATTCTCTCGAATTCAAGCACTTCTTCTCTAATCCTACCCGGAAACTCTTATAAGAGATGGCACACAGAAAGACCTCAACTAAGAACTCAGATGCATCCGCTTCTTCTGCTGAAAAGCAAGGAGAAAAGGTTTTGCAAGTGTTGAACAAACGCTTGCTGGATAATTTCAACCCAGAGGATTGGACTTCCAACCTAAGAATGAACTGGGGAGCACACATGGTAGAAAAATACTTGAGTGTGGCTATCTCTTCCACTCCAGACATGAATCTGGTTGTGAAGATGCTATCCAAGGCATACATCAAGAAATTCCTCAATGTCGCCCTACTGGACTATCTCCAGTCGATGTCTTAGAGTTTTACAACTCTTACCAAGTCTACACCAAGATTGTGAACAACGTTGAAGAAACGTTCATTAAATCTAAGGTTCAAGGTGTAGAAATACATCTTGATTGTGACGCCTTTTGCAAAATCTTCCGTCTCAGAAATCGTGGAACGACATGGGAAATCAACACAAAAGTCAGGACTCTGAACAATGTAGTTAGAGTGTTGTATGAAGAAGCAGCAAATGACAAGATTGAGGACTACCCCTCTTCTTTCATTTTGGGAGACATCAGAACAAGACACCTTTTTGAGCACTGGGATGTGCTTGCCAGCATCCTTCATAGGTGCTTGGATGGAAACAAAGGTGGAATTGACCAGATAAGTCTGGAGAGATGGATGATAATGGCCATTCTCCAAAAGAGCTAAATGACAGAGATAACCTCTTCAATTGGGGGAAATATCTCTTCATGAAGTTTGTCAACAGGGTCAAAGAGTTTGAACCCAAGATTGTTAAAGGTCGTGCTGAAATCAAGTCGAATATGAACTATGGTCTAAAAATTTGCTACATTATGGATAAATGTGAAATTGCTCTCAGAGAGAACCTGGACATCCCACTGACCAACACAATGTACCGACATGAAGCCTTGAAAAAGGTTGCCAAAGATGAGTTGGTTGCTCAGGAAGAAGGAGTATCCGAAGAGATACAGGTTGAGGTCCACGTTGCATAGAAACCAAGGACCCACAAATCGAGGTCAAGGAAGAGGACTCAGATTGTCATAGATGACACTCCTTGACCAGAAAGGGCAACACAAGATGTTGAAGCCCAGAGACCACTTCCAGTCCAGAAAGACTCCAACTCAGAAAGGAGATCCTTGAGCATTGACAATATGCTAGAGTTGTCCGTGAACGAGCTCAACCAGATCGACGAGTCTGTCCCAGAATTTGATGTGGATTTTGAAGATGATCTGCCATTGCAGACTCATGGTGGAGTCTCTAGCTCAATTCACTGCGTCAGAAAGCTAAGGTTGTAGAGGATGCAATCCCGAAGAGGACATTCGAAGATGTCACACCCCAACATGCAGATGAAGGCTTACCGGTGGATGACCAAATGATGTAAGATTCTGACATTGCTTCCACATTCAAGTTGCCAGCAGAATTGATTGCTGAAGAAATTCCTGCACCCCAGCAGGTTCCTCAAACATCTGAGAAGGGAACTCAGAATGTTCAAGTAGAGGAAAGGTCCAACGTACTAGAAACTTCAAGCCATGAAATGGAAGCCACAGTGCCTGAAGATATACAGGTAACAAGAGTTGTCTATATCTTACTTGTGAAACATTTGAATAAATGTTAAGCTAGTTACTCATAAACTTCCTTTGTTACAGGCTTTCATGGAGACAACAGAGCAGGGGGAAGACATTGTACCCACCCCTCTGAATGAAGAAGAGGTTCCTTCAACCTCTGGAATACAAGAAAATGAGCCTGTGCAACAGGTAGTCAATTGTCTCTGAAAAGAAACAATTTTGTACTTAATCAAATTTCTTGTGTTTTTCTAACTTCAATGTCTCTATACAGGCTCCAACTGAGAAAGTTGTTGAAGTGATGGAAAAATCACAAGCTCAAGAGATTTCAAAGGTTGAAAAGCCTTCTGAATAAATTGCTTCTGAGCCTTCTGTTGTGAAGATATGTAAAACAAAAACATTGTCTTTATGAATATCTTGTACAAATCAACATTTCTTAATCAAACACTTTGTTTCTTCAAATAGGTTCATTCTGAAGAAAAGGTAGCTGAGGAAAACTTGGAAACCTTCACATCACCTATGAAAATAGACACGGTCGAAATGGTCAAGTCTCTAGAAAAGTTACCAGAGACCGCTCCCGTTTCTAAGAGAATGGATTCTGAGCTTCCTAACTTGGAAGTAAGTGAAACTCTCATAAATACATTTCTTGAAAATACCCTTATTTAGAATATTTCTAAACAACAAAGTTTGATTTTAATTCTCAGGCTCAAGCAGAAAGAACGGTTGAAGAGGATGCAGCTACTCCTCTGACCATGGTATTTGAAGCACCAATTGCTCCAGAAGTCCAAGTTAATGAGCCTCGTGTGGATACACAGGTATGCTCAGAAACATAGACTTCTCTAATTCTCAGATAACCACAAGTAAGTTTGAACAAAACTAACTAGGAACCTATCTTTCAGGCTCAAGTGTTACTAGTGATCAATGTGGAAGCCCCACTAGACTTGAAGAAGGTTTTCCAGACAATCACAATGAAGAGCCATGTCAAATGCTTCTGAAAATGGCAAAAGCTCAGAAAATCCGATCTGATGGAGCTAGCCAAAGTGATTGATCACCAAGAGAGGAAAACTATATCCATGCAATGTTCCTAGTGGAGGATTATTCTCACTATATGTTGATACATGACGACTTCACCTACGACGTTGGGAAGAAGCTGATGGATGCCTTCAATGCTGCTGATGAAGAGACCAAAAGGGAGATGACTTTCAATCCCATCTTGCCCAAAAGCTCAGAGTTTATCCCTCTGAACAGGAGGAAGTAACGGGCAGAGGATTACCCTCCCTACAATCTATAATTTGGTTTCAGATGAAGAGGAAGAGTTTGACGAGAATGATGAAGACTCTTCTGATGAACATCCAGAACGCGGTGACAATGATAATGATTATCATTCTTATGATAAAAATTATGATGGTCCTTCGCCAGGGACTGGTGGATAGCACAAGGAGATGCCGGAACGGAAACTCCATGGTATCCACCAACATCACAACAATCACCACCTCCATCTGACCAACAAGATCAACAAACCCAACAGAATGCAAATGAGCAAAATCAACAAGCCAACCCCTCTGAAGAACTTAAGGTTGTTGAATCTAGAGTTGCTAAACTTAAGGAAATGTTTGATGAAGAGACTAAGCTCAATCTAGAGTACCAATCTCTGATTGAAGCAAAAGAAGCCCAATTACTGAAGATTGAGGCAAAAAATGCTAAGGAGAAAGCACTCCTTGCTGAAAAGCTACAATTGAAGACATATATCGACGCCACGGCTGCAGAGTTGGACGCTCTGGTGACAGACGATACAGAGCATGATGCTAAGGCTGCATCAGATAGACCACATGAACCATCATCTCAGAAAGCTAGCACCAAAGGTAAAGAGAAAATGGTTGCTGAGCCCGCTCAGAATGATCACATGCTTGTGAGCGCTGACAATGATGAGGCACATGATATGGCTCCAGAAGAGGATGCAATTCTTCTCTCTCACCTTAAAAGTGAACTTCTTGCTCCACATATCTTCTCATCACCAGCCGTTACTTCCAGAGATGGAAAATTCCTCGGAAGAAGTATTGTGTTTGCTGCACTCAGAAATGACTTAGTTGCTGAAGATTCCCATGTACTTTCATCTGAAACTACTGACCTCAAGACGATTGCTAAGCTCTTTCTACACAGAACCACTAGCATTGCACTGTCTCAGAAAGATCTAGACATGGTTCGGGATGAAGACTGGAACAATGCCAACAGAGCACTTGAAGAAGCTCAATATGCTATTATGAAAGCAGAGTCTATCTCACGTCCAATTGAAGAGCTGAACCAAAAGGAGCAGGCACTCCTTACAGTGAATCAAGAGCTCAGAAAAGAAGTTCAGAAACTTGTCCAAGTTCACAACAATCTGCAACAGAATTTCGAGTCACTCTCTCATTCTTATGTTAGTTTGAGTCAGTCACTCATGACTATGGGGGAAGAGAATAGAACTGCCCAGAGAAGTAGAGGAAGGAAGAGAAAATAATTACCCTCCACAAGTCAAGTTCCAGAACAGGACAAGCCTTCTGAAGAACCAAGAACAAGGCTACAAAGTATGATAACTAGGGGTTTCAAGGCCCTTGTTATATCTCCAGGAATCAAGCCTTCTGAAGAAGAACAAGAACAACAAGAAAGAGAAATCCAAGGTCAGGAGGAAACCTGTAAGTCTATCAAGAACTTTGATGATGATGATGAGACTGATACAGATGAGCATCGACTTCACAAGAGTAGAAGAGTGGAAACCCTTTCTCTGACTGCAAAAGGGCGCAGGGACTTACAGTTTGGTAGAGTTCAAGAAAAAGAACAAGAGAAACTAGTTGCTGCCCAGGTGGAGTATGTCAAAACCATTGACAACCAATCAGCTTATAGGTGCATACATCTCCAGAATGGTTATTGGATTCTTGAGCTATAATATCTGCTACTTAACAAGAAGTTTCCAGAACCTATCTACAAGCAATTGATGGTATGGAGAACCAACAAGCCTACTCTACTTAATCCAGCAAATACTCACGAGTGGCTTGATTTTGAGGTTTATGTGAGGACTGAGGCTTCAATGAGGGCGAAGAATATGAGATGAGCCCCAAGGATGAAATCCTTCTGCAAGGTTCCAAGGAGACTTACAACGAGTTCTATGATATGGCAATCATAGATACTCCCTTCACATTCATTCTGGGAGATATCAGAGTGAGACATTTATACAAGCACTGGAATGTGCTCGCCTGTATTTTACACAGAGCATTGGACGATATGAAGGATGGAGCAAATCAGATTAGCCTGGAGAGATGGATGGCTATGTATCTGATGAGATCACAAGTCATGGGACTGCAGGAAAGCCCTTTCAATTGGGGTAAGTACGTGTTCATGAAGTTCATCAAGGCTCTGAGAAGCTTTGATGTAACAATTGTGAAAGGCCTCGCTGAACCGAAGGGAACAGTCATTTTTTGACTGAAGATTTGTTGGATTCTGGAGAAATATGGTATAAAGCTCAGAAACCCTGAGAAGCTTGAGACCAGTGACATTCTCTGGATGTTTAATTATGGAAATTGGCTGAAAAGAAAGACTGTAGGAGATCCTGATGTTGCTGAAGTGGTTGCACCTTCTGAAGTGGCACCTAAGAAAAACAAGAACCAAGAGGAGAGTAGCTAAGAAACATAAAGTTTCTGAGGCTCCTGTAGAGACCATTCATGCAGAGAGTACTCCAATTCCACAAGAGATTCTTAAAGTTCCATCCACCACTCCCATAATTGAAGATGCGTCCAGGAAGGAGGAGATGTTGAGAAAAACTAGTGGAAAGTTGTCTCTCTCTCTCTCTCTCTCCCCCTCCATAGAAACTACATGAATTATGGATAATTCTGTACCCACCGTAGAAGATTCTGATGATGATGTGGTTCTCACTCAGATCTTCATAACTTCAAAGGAAACCACTGATACATTAAAGGAATCTGGTTCATTAGTGGGTGAAGTTTCTGAGAAATCATCCAAGACTTTGGTTGTTGAGAACATCATTGATACACAAGAAGCTGCAACTACATCCATTCAGAGCTCATTAGACTATATTCAAAAGTCTCTGAATGTGGATGATGTAGTGATGGAGAATATTGACATTGCCTTCACTCTACAAGGACTGCAAGATGCGGTTATGAACGTTTCTATCACAAACCCATTTGTTGAAATATTACAGTAAAAAACACCAGCAATAGACATTGCTGAAGAAACACCTGTAGAGAAACATATTTCCCAGAAAGTTGTAGAACGAGAACTTGAGTCTGAAGTGCCAGAATCTTCTAATCAAGAAGAGGATTCACAAGCTCAACCAGAAGCACTTCAGGTAGCAAAGAAGTTCATATCTGACTTTCTTAAACTTATTTGTTTATTACTTTTCACTCATAAATTATCTTTGTTACAGGCCCAAGAAGAAACACAAGCACCAGAAGAGGCTGCAAAGTCTTCTTCAAAAAGAGAAGAAGAGGCACCACAAGCCTCAACACCAAAAGAATATGACCCTGTCACACATGTATAATCATTTTCTGAAGATTGTGATTCTTTACTTACTTGCTTTTTATTTAGTTTTTTTAACTTGATAATATGTTACTGATAGGCTCCAACTGAGGAAGAAAGAGAAGTGATGGACACATCACCCATTGAAAAGGAATTACCAGAAACAGTTAAGGCTTTCGAAGAAAATGTTTCTGAGCCTTCATCTTCGAAGGTTTGCCTAACATATCTTCCAGAAAGCTGGCACTTTCATTTTTAAATAATCTTTCTTAATCTCACATTAATGATTTTGCTTCCATAGGCTCAAACCGAATCAGAATAGGTACAAGAAGGTGAGGTTGCTACCCCTTCAATACCAATGGATATTGATGAAGCCCCTCCAGCTTCAACACAAGAAAGAGTTTCAAAGACTGAACAAGTCTCTGAACATGTTGTTCTGAGCCTCCCCAACCGGAGGTAAGTGAAAACTCAGATAACAACAAATTGTTTGTAAGAACATAACTTTATGTTAATCCATCTAATGTGTTGATTTTTATCCTTAGGTTCAAGTCGAAAGAGCAGTTGCTGAGGAACAGACTACCTTGTCTCACCCTCGCAATGAAGTATCTGAAGTTGCCATTGGTAGAACCTTCTGAGCATGTAGTTGAAATTCAGGTAATTCAGAAACTAAATTCATCTTTCAAACTCAAATAACTTTAAAGTCTTTGAAACTAAAAGTCTTTCAAACTCAGATAACTAAAAGGCTTTAAGTGTTGTACCTTCAACATCTGCATCATCTTCTGATGAGGTGCACAAGTTCTTTAGAGAAAATACCATAAAGAAACATCTCCATCTATTCAAGTCATGGCAGAAACTTAGACGTGCAGATCTTACGGATATTGCCAACTTGATAGACAACCAGGCTAGCAGAGAAAGAGCCTTGGATCTAATGACTTACATCCATGCCACCTATTTTGTCAAGAGTTATAGCTTCTATGCGGTGATGCATGAGGGATTTTTGAAGAAATCGTACAACTACTTGAAAAAGCATTTCTGTATGCAGATGAAGAAACTGGAAGGCGGATGGCTTACAAGACTGCCTTGTCCAAGAGCATAAGTGTCTATCCTTCTGAGTAGGAGAAAGTAAATGGGTAGGTCACCACTTTGCCAACGGTGATCAATCTAGTATCTGACGATGAGGAGGAAATCGACAAGAATGATTTTAAAGACCCCCCCCCCTCCCTCTAAACATCCAACCAGAATGGATGATAGTGAGGATGATGATGATGAGGCTCCCACTCTAGGAGCTGGTGGAAATGCTCAGACTAGAGGAGCATCAAGTGTAGGTGTTATATTTGCACGAAAAGTGTCAACACCACCACCATCTTCAAAATCACCAACTCACACCTCTCAACAACATGATGAAAAACAAGCAGCAAAGATTGATGAATGGGAATCTGAGGCTAGAGCTTCCATGAAGAACAAAATTTTGGAGAAAGAGGCTGAAAATCAATCTGAGCTAAATGACTTGCTTGCTGAGAAAGAGGCCGAAATCTAGAAACTAGAGGCACTGAACAAGAAGGAATGGGAACTTCTTGTTGAGCAAATCAAAGTTAAGCACTCAATGGGTTCTGCAGTGGTTCACTTGCAATCACTAGTAGAAGACAAACAAGATGTTGAGGCTGCATTGCAACTAGCAAACCATCACAGGACAAAGGGAAGAAAGCCATTGATGCCCTTGAAGTTAAGTCTCTGATGATTGGTCTGATGAGAATGACAACAACCATCTTGCTAGAATGGATGATGAAGAAAGAGAGGTGGACAATCTAAATGAGCACATGGTTGTGTCTCATCTGAAGAGAAAGGTGATTGCACCTAAGGCCTTTGACAAAGCTCCAAAAGACAAAAATGTATTTGAAAACAAGTTCATAGTTCTGAAGAATCTAAAGAATGAATTGTTTGAACAAAACAACATTGGATTGGCCACTATCCCTCCAGAGTTCAAAGCCTTTGATAAGCTGATGACCAGAAGGACCACATCTCTCATGATTGCACAGAAGGATTTGGGAATGCAAAGAGATGAGGATTTAGAGACAGCTTAGAAAGCACTAATGGAATCAAGTTATGTTGTGGGGAAAGTAGACAAAGTGTATGAGCCATTGGAGCAGATCTCAAAAAGGGAACAATTGCTACTTGTTCAGTTTGAGTCCTTACATTCTGAAGTTCAGAAACTGGTACAAGGCCAGAATGCTTTGAGTGCACACTTCGACTCTCTACAAGAAGCTTATGTAAGATTGACTCAGACTACAATGACTAAGGGGGGGAAGGAAGCAGAAGAGATGCAGGCAAGAGGAAGCATCCTGCAGAAAAACCTCTAACTGTAAGAGACCTCCCTCCATAGAAAGTCTACCACCACCACCCCCACTAACTAGAGCAATAGCTTCACAGGAAAATCCAACGGAAACCAAGTCCCCAAGGAAATAAGAAGAAGAAGAAGAAGAAGAAGAAGAAGAAGAAGAAGAAGGGTAATGAAGATACCTGCTCGCCAAATGATCAAGGCAACAATATGGATGATGATGATGAAGAGACTGATCATGATGAACATCTACTCAACATAAAGAGAAAGAGAGTTGATGAGGTATCTGAACCTTTAGTTGCTACTTCTATTACTGCTAGAACACCATCTGGACATTCCAAATCTGTCCATGGTGGTTCTTCAAGTCATACCCCCCATAAGAACACATCTAGGGAGTATCCCAGAATGAATAGAACACAAAGAAGAAATACAAGGTTTGGGAGAACCAACAATGTAGAACATCCACCCAGGGCAGAAGATGCATTAATTGAGTACACCAAGACTCATGATAGCCAGTCTGCTTACCAATGAATAAGACAACTCAATGGCTACTGGATTCTGGATCTCCAACACTTATTGTTGAATAGGAAATTTCCTGATCTTATCTTTAACCAGATGATGGCAGAGAGTCAACAGACCCCACATCTGATAAATCCTGCTCATGTGAAGACATAGCTTGATTTTGAAGTAAAACTGAGAAGAGATGCCATGGCTAAGGACATGAAGGAAGGGGTTCATATCTACAAGCCAGATGATGTTCATAAAGTACCAAAACTGCTGGGAACATGATATAGCTCACAGGATAAACTTGGAGTGCTACCACATGAGTAATAATATATGACTAAGGAAGATTATGAAGATGACTTACATTACTTGTGAGTTATCTATAAGCACTTCAAACTGATTGAAACCAAGATTGAGCATGCCTGGAAATGGGGAAGAGTCTATTTGGTTAGACAGATTCACAAGAAGAATCCTGATCTGGACTACAAAGAAAAGTGCAAGGTTGCCAGAGAAACTAAAATGGCTGTTAGAACCTATCTCTTTGACTATGTCATTGACAAAAGAGAGCACAAGGATAAAAGATTCAGAGACTAACCCAAGAAGGACTGACTAAAGAGCTTAAGGTTGCTGACAACCTAAATGTTTTGAAGATTCTGAATATTTGAAGACAAAGGACTTAGAATGTTACTTGGAGCTTGGACTCTCCAATAGTTCTATTTTCCCTTTGTATTGTTTTGTGTATTTTTGTTGATGTATTCATTTGATATAATCTTGTAAATTATCTTTGTTCTGTAATTGTTAAATCTGATGATCATGCTCTCAGTTACTTTAATAGAAGATAACTTGTCAACAAAGATCACTCCTTGTGTTTCGTTGATGTCTTACTTTCTACACTTATTTGAACTTAATTGCTATATGATTCTGAAATGATTAAGTGCTGGGAATTTGACTTCTCCAATCTGTAATAGGACTTTAGTGATAGTCATCGTTGTCTGATCAAAAAGGGGGAAATTTGTTAATTATATATGTTAGTATTTTGATCACTCAGCGCAATGACTTATAATAGTTTCAGAAAGGTGTTTAGTACTCTAGGTCACTTGACCATTGTAAAGAAGAAATACACCAAGTATCATAGTTTTTAGAAACCTTGTAATAGGATGTTAGGTCTCTGAATGTAATTTTTATTTAGATCGAACAAGGCCAGGAAGGAGGCATCCAAGCAAAGGAGAAGACCTTTTGCACAAAGGTATCTAAAGACAAAGGAGGAAAATCTCCTTAGATTGTTACTTCCAGAAAGTCATGTAAAGACTTGTGTTTTGTTCACAAAACAAATTCACAACAAGTTTCTCAGACAACAAGTTTCTGAGAGATGGAACATATGATGCTTCAGAAAGCTACATGCATCCGTTGAGACTACAAGACGAAACATAGTACACTACATTTAATGATGGACAGAAATGTCACTATCCTTCTGCGGAACTCTCTGAAAATAGATATACGCATGGGAGTACTAATTTCAAGATATAAACGAATTGAATTTGAAATATGTCTAACGGGTACTATTCAAACGACTATCAAATTCGTCTATAAATATCACCGCTTAGAAGTTGAGAAATACACACACGAACTACGATCATATCAACTATCAAGCAAGTATTCTCTCAAGCATTCTTACTACAATTCTCAAAGATATGTTGCGACTAACAAGTTCGAGAATTCACTAGTAGTTCTAAGTGTCCTGATCCTTCAACAAGTAGTGTAATTTGTGAAAGAGTTAAATTATTAGATTACTACCTGGGATTCATTCTCTTGAACAAATCTCACAAACTTGGGTCAGACAAGGAGAACCTATCATGTATAGGACAAGTATATTAAGTAGTGTCATTCCTTCAAAGCTCTCTGAACATAGCAGAAAAGTTATAAAGAGAAGCTTACCTGATAATCAACATATAACCAACACCATCAAGGCCTGGAGTACAAGAAGTACTTGATTTTGAAAATCAAGGAATAACTCCAAGGTTATCTTGAGTACAGGAAGTACTTGGCTCCAGGAGCTAGGGAACAACTCAGGGGGAACATTTGGTTGGGAACCATTTGTTATAGGAATCTTAGAATATGATCAATTGTAAGGAGAACTCAATTATATGTTCTAGTAGATTATAGGTCTCTAAAGGCTGAGTGGATTAGTTGGAGGATTACGCCACATCCATATACCACTATGCTTGTTGTGTTATATACTTTTTATATTTACATTTCAGCAACACACACACACACACACACATTTACTCTTGCTAAGCAAAAACTCATTTATCTATTGCTTAAAGACTTCCGCTCTATGATTATAAGTATCAGATACCTACAAGTATCTGAGAAATTGTGTTTATCGATAAAAGTTTGAAAAGACTATTCCCAGAAAGTAGTAGGAAGGGAACTTGAGTCTGAAGTGCCAGAATCTTCTGACCAAGAAGAGGATTCACAAGCTCAACCTGAAGCACTTCAGGTAGCAAAGAAGTATATAGCTGACTTGCTTAAACTTAGTTGTTTATTACTTGTCACTCATAAATTCTCTTTGTTACAGGCCCACCAAGAAACACAAGCAACAGAAGAAGCTACAAAGCTTTCTTCATTAAGAGAAGAAGAGGCTCCACAAGCCTCAACACCAAAAGAATCTAATCTTGTTACACAGGTATAGTCAGTTTATGAAGGTTGTGATTCTTTTCTTACTTGCACTTTATTGAGATTATAACTTGATAATGTGTTTCTGATAGGCTCAAACTGAGGAAGAAAGAGAAGTGATGGAAACATCACCAATTGAAAAGGAACTTCCATAAACCTCTAAGGTTCCTGAAGAACATGTTTCTGAGCCTTCATCATCGAAGGTTTGCGTAACATATTTTTCAAAGAGTTAGTACTTCTATTTTTCATATTCATTCTTAATCTCACATTATTATTCTACTTTGAAAGGCTCAAACTGAAGCATAAAAGGTACAAGAAGGTGAGATTGCGACCCCTTCAGTACCAATGGATGTTGATGAATCCATTCCGGCTCCAACACAAGAAAGATTTCCACATACTGGACAAGTCTCTGAACAAGTTGTTTCTGAGCCTCCCTAACCGGAGGTAAATGAAAACTCAGATAACAACAACTGTTTGTAAAAACATAACTTTCTGAAAATCCATCTAATGTGTTGATTTTTGTCCTTAAGTTCAAGTCGAAAGAGTAGTTGCTGAGGAACAGACTACATTGTCTCACCCTCGCAATGAAGTATCTGAGGTTGTCAAGCCAATGGTAGACCCTTCCGAGCCTGCAGTTGAAACTCAGGTAATTTAGAAATTGTACTCATCCTTCACAACTCAGATATCTTTAAAGTCTTTGAAACGGAAAAGACTTCTTTCTCTTTCAGGCTTTAAGCATTGTACCGTCAACTTCTGCATCGCCTTCTAATGAGGTGCACAAGTTCTTCAGAGAAAAGACAATAAAGAAACATCTCCATATGTTCAAGTCTTGGCAAAAGCTCAGAGGGGCCGACCTTTCTGACTTAGCCTGCTTGATAGACAACCAGGCCAGAAGAGAAGGAGCCTTGGATCTGGAGACATACATCCATTCCACCTATTCTGTAAGGAGTTACAGTTTTTCTATGGTGGTGCATGAAGGATTCTCTGAGGAGATAGTACACATGCTTGAAAAAGCATTCTCGGATGCGGATGAAGAGACTAAGAGGCGGATGTCATACAAGTCTTCCTTGCCCAAGAGTATGAGTGTCTACCCTTCTGAACAGGAGGAAGTTAATGGGCAGGTCACTACTTTGCCAACGATGATCAACTTAGTTTTTGATGATGAGGAGGAGATCGATGAGAACAATTTTGAGGAAC
Organism: Plantago elongata; assembly: GCA_036897095.1. Classification (NCBI taxonomy): domain Eukaryota; kingdom Viridiplantae; phylum Streptophyta; class Magnoliopsida; order Lamiales; family Plantaginaceae; genus Plantago; species Plantago elongata. Next base: position 12,588 of record JAYMSP010001922.1, on the reverse strand, counting down.
CTCCTTCTGAACATCCAACCAAGATGGATGACAGTGATAGTGATGATGATGATGATGATGAGGCTCCCACTCCAGGAGCTGGTGGAAATGCTCAGACTAGAGGAGCATCTAGTGCAGGACAACCATCTGCATAGAAAGTGTCAACACCACCACCATCTTCAAAATCACCAACTCACACCTCTCAGCAACAAGATGAAGAAGAAGCAGCAAAGATTGATGTATGGGAAGCTGAGGCTAGAGCTTCCAAGCTGAAGAAGTTGTTAGAGAGAGAAGCTCAAGATAAATCAGAGCTTGAGGATCTTATTGCTCATAAAGCTGCCAAAATCCAGAATCTGGAGGCACTGAATGAAAGGGAGAAAGAACTCCTTACTGAGCAGATTAAGCTCAAGCAGTCTTTGAAAACTACCGTGGTTCAGCTGGAATCCTTGGTAGAAGACAAGCAAGATGTTGAGGCTGCATTGCAAATAACGGACCATCACAGGACAAAGGGAAGAAGGCAGTCATAGATGCCCTTGAAGAGTCCTCAAATGATGATTGGTCTGATGAAGATGGTACTAACTATCTTACTATAATGGATGAGGAAGACAAGAAGGTGGACAATTTGAATGAGCACATGTTTGTGTCTCATCTGAAGAGAAAGTTGATTGCACCCAAGGCCTTTGACAAAGCACCCAAGGATAATACAGTTTTTGAGAACAAGCTCATAGTATTGAAGAATCTGAAGAATGAACTGTTTGAACAAAACAACATTGCTTGCCCACCATCCCTCTAGAGTTCAAGGCTTTTGCTGAGCTTATGACCAAACGGACAACATCTCTCATGATTGCACCATAAAAAAATCTAGAAATGCAAAGAGATGATGATTTAGAGACAGCTCAGAAAGCTTTGATGGAATCTAGTTATGTTGCTGGAAAAGTGGACAAGATGTATGAGCCACTGGAGCATATCTCCAAGAGAGAACATCTTCTACTTGGTCAGTTTGAGTCACTACATTCTGAAGTTGAGAAACTGGTACAAGGCCAGAATGTATTGAGTGCACATTTTGACTCTCTACAAGAGGCCTATGTTAATTTGACCCAGACTACAATGACTAAGGGGGAAGGATCAAGAAGAGAATCAGACAAGAGGAAGCAGCCTGTAGAAAAACCTCTAACCATCAGAGAACCTCCGTCCTCTTCAAGTCTACCACCACCACCCACACTGACTAGATCCAGAGCTACACAGGAAAATCCAAAGGGAAACAAGTCCCCAAGAAAATCTGATAAACCTTCTGAAGAAGAAGAAGAAGAAGAAGAAGAAGAAGAAGAAGAAGAAGATTGGTAATGAAGATACTTGCTCACGACCTGGCCAAGGTTATAACAATCTGGATGATGATGATACTAACCATAATGAGCATCCTCTCCACAGAAAGAGAAAGAGAGTTGATGAAGTATCTGACCCAATAGCTGCAAGATCAATTGCTGCCAGAACACCATCTGGACACACCAAATATGTCCATGGTGGTTCTTCAAGTCTTACCCCCACTCAAAACACATCTAGGGAGCATCCTAGAATGAACAGGAGACAAAGAAGAAATGCAAGTTTTGGGAGAACCAACACTGAAGATCTTCCTCCCAGACTAGAAGATGCATTAATTGAGTACACCAAGACTCATGATAGGCAGTCTGCATATCAATGCATAAGACAACTGAATGGCTACTGGATTCTGGATCTCCAACACTTATTGTTGAATAGGAAATTTCATGATCCTATCTTTAACCAACTTATGGCATGGAGAGTCAACAGACCCCATCTGATAAATCAGGTACATGTGAAAACATGGCTTAATTTTGAAGTAAAAGTGAGAAGAGATACCATGGCTAAGGATATGTAGGAATAGGTTCCTTTCTACAAACCAAATGATGTTCACAAAGTACCAAAACTGTTGGAAACAGGATATAGCTCACAAAATAAGCTTGGAGTGCTACCACATGAGTCATTTTACTTGACTAAGGATGAATATGATGATGACATGAACTACTTGAGGGTCATCTACAAGCACTTCAAATTGATTGAGACTAAAATAGAGCATGCCTAAAAGTGGGGAAGAGTCTACTGGGTTAGACAGTTTCATGAGAAAAATCCTGATCTTGATTATAAAGAAAGTGCAAGGTTGCCAGAGATACTGAAATGGTTGTTAGCACCTATCTCTTTGACTATGTCATTGACAAAAGAGAGCATAGGGATAAGAGATTCAGAAACTAACCCAGAAGGACTGACTGAAGACCTTAAGATTGCTGACAACCTAAGTGTTCTGAAGATACTGAAGATTTGAAGACTGAGGATATAGAATGTCACTTGGAGCTTGGACTCTCATATTATTCTATTTTCCTTATGTAATGTTTTGTGTATTTTTGCTAATGTATTCTTTTGATATGTTCTTGTAAGTTACCTTATGTTCTATAATTGTTAAATCTGATGAGCATACTCTCATATACTTTAATAGAAGATAACTTGTCAGTAAAGATCAATCCTAGTGATTTGGTCGATGTCTTACTTTCTGCACTTATATGAACTTAACTACTATATCATTCTGAAATGATTAAGTGCTGGGAATTTGACTTCTCCAATCCGTAATAGGACTTTAGTGATAGTCATTGTTGTCTGATCAAAAAGGGGGAAATTTGTTAGGAATATATCTTAGTATTTTGATCACTCAGCACAATGACTTATAATGGTTTCAGAAAGGTGTTTAGTACTCTAGGTCACTTGACCATTGTAAAGAAGAAATACACCAAGTCTGATAGTTTTTAGAAACCTTGTAATAGGATGTTAGGTCTCTGAATATAATTTTTATTTAGATCGACAAGACTAGGAAGGAGGCATCCAAGCAAAGGAGAAGACCTTTTGCACAAAGGTATCTAAAGACAAAGGAGGAAAGTCTCCTTCACAAAACAAAGTCAAAACAAGTTTCTGAGATATGGAACATGTGATGCTTCAGAAAGCTACATGCATTCGTTGAGACTACAGGACGAAATATAGTAAACTACATTTAATGCTGGACATAAATGTCACTATCCTTCTGTAGAACTCTCTGAAAAGAGATATACACATGGGAGTACTAATTTCAATATATGAACGGATTAAATTTAAAATATGTCTAACGGATACTATTCAAACGGCTATCAAATTCACCTATAAATATCACCACTTAGAAGCTGAGAAATACACACACGAACTACTCATATCTACATTCAAGCAAGTATTATCTCAAGCATTCTTACTACAGTTCTCCAAGCTATATGTTACGACTAACAAGCTCGAGAATTCACTAGTAGTTCTAAGTGTCCTGATCCTTCAACAAGGAGTGTAATTTGTGAAAGAATTGAATTGTTGGATAACTATCTGAGATTCATTCTCTTGAACAAATCTCACAAACTTGGGTCAGTTAAAGAGAATCTACCATATACTGAACAAGTATATCAAGTAGTGTCATCTCTTCAAGCTCTCTAGGCATAACTGAAAAGTTACAAAAGAGAAGCTTACCTGACAAACAACATAACCAACACCATTAAGGCGTAAAGTCAAGAAGTACTTGATTTGGGAAATCTAGGAATAACTCCAAAATTATCTTGAGTACATGATCAAGTACTTGGCTCTAGGAGCTGGGGGACATTTGATTTGGAACCATTTGTTATAGGAATCTTAGAATAGGATCAATTGTAAGGAGAACTCAATTAACTGTTCTAGTGAATTCTATGTCTCTGAAGGCCAAGTGGATTAGTTGGAGAATTACGCCACCTCTTGATACCACTATACTTGCTATGTCATTTACTTCTGGTATTTACATTTCAGCAACACACACACACACACACATATACTCTTGCTAAGCACAAACTCATTTATCTATCGCATAAAGACTTTCGCTCTCTGATTAGAAGTATAAGATACCTTCAAGTATCTGAGAAATCGTGTTTATCGATAAAAGTTTGAAAAGATTATTCACCCCCCCCCCCCAGTCTTTTCCTTTGCCATTATCTGGACCAACAAACCACAAATACCCATTGCCCGATCTAAACCACTACATCTCGTGTGAAAAAAGAGGACTCTACTCAAATCCCAAGCACACTAGTGGTGCGAAAACCCAAGAATCAATAAATTTATACTTCGACAATTCTCTCTTCCCTTTAAACCACGACCAACACACTAATTTAATCTTCTCCAAAGCATGTCATTGATCATAAGACTCATCTTTAATAAACGTCCATTTCTTCCCAACCATAGATTCCAAATTGTTGCAAACCAAAACACCATCCATAATTTTGAGTTCCTCTTAAAAATCACCTTCCAATGAATCTCTAAGTTCTCGGCTACTACCCTCATCCAATCCATCTCCAAGCCCAACCAATCATATAAGAGAGACCACACCTTTTTTTTTGCGAACCTACATCCTCCATAGATATACCAAGAGTCTGCAACCACTCTCTCACATAAATCACAACATAGATACACATTATTACGACAAACCCCTCTCTTTTTCAAATTCAGTTTCGACAGACTCCTACCTTACATCAATATCCAAAAAAAAATTGCTAACCTTGGAAGGAATCCATTTATTCCACACATCAAAGACCCCTCTTTTTGGACTTCCTCCTCCCTCGAGGTAAGGAGTTGATATTTTTCCTTTATCGAATACTTCTCCTCCTTTTGACCCATCCACACCCACCTATCCATTCATCAACATTAAGCCTTAAGCTTCCAGTTTTTGTTCCAACACCTCCACCACACTAACTTCTCTATCAAGTAGTTCCCTTTTTCACTTCCAAGGGAACCTCACCAAACCATCAGCGACTCCCACTCTATCCGATATCACACAATCTCTCTCAAGATCAAGTCTATACAACCTAGGAAAGATGTCCATTATTTTCTCCTAAGAAAAGGCCCACCTTTCCTCCAAAAAGTGTGTGTTCCCTCCATTAACAATCATTGGTTGTCCAGATAACCGCAAAGGAAAAATACTGGAGGGGGGAGGTGAATAGTCTTTTCAAACTTTTGTCAATAAACACAATTTCTTAGATATCTATAGGAATATCTGATACATAGATTCAGAGAGCGGAAGACTTGTAAGTGATTTGTGCTTAACAATAATGAGTATGTGTGTGTGTGTGTGTGTGTGTGTTACAGAAAGATAAATGCGAGTAATTAAATAACATAACAATTATAGTGGCATCTGGAGGTGGTGTAATCCTCCAACTAATCCACTCGGCCTTTCTCAAACCTAGAATCCACTTAGACATATAAATGAGTTTCCCTTACAAATATTCTATCTCTCGATTTCATAGTCACTTGGTTCCCAAGCAAATGTCCCCCCTGAGTTGTTCCCTAGCTCCTAGAGCCAGGTACTTCATGTACTCAAATAACCTTGGAGTTGTTCATTGATTTCTCAAATCAAGTACTTCATTTACTCCACGCCTGTGTTGGTGTTAGTTATGATGATTGTCAGGTAAGCTTCTTGTATAACTTTGCAATTATATTCAGAGATCTTAGAATAATCAAGACTACTTAATTCACTCATACAATGTATGGTAGCTTGCTCATTTACTGATCCAAGTTTAATGATATTTGTTCAGGAGAATGAACCTCAGAAAGTTATCCAAGAATTCAACTATTTCACAAATAACAAATGCTTGTTAAAGGGTCAGGACACTTACTTAGAACCTGTAAACTACTTATGATTTCGAGAGCATTGGTCGCAACAGAAAGATTAGAAATCGGTAGTATTGCATGAGAGATAACTTGTGCTTGGAAGAATGTAAGCAAGGTATGTAGTGTAAGTGTAGGTGTGTCTCTCAACATTCTAAGTGGTGATATTTATAGATGAATTTGAAGTCGTTTGCAGAGTATCTGTTAGGCACACTTCAAATTCAATCCGTTAATATCTGAAAATTAGTAAAATAATAGTTTTGTCACTTTTCAGAGAGTTCTGCTTTTGTTCAGACATTTATGTCCGCGCAATAAATGAAGTGCACTATTTTATGTCCATTAGTCTCAACGGACATATGAAGCTTTTTTAGGCTTCAATATGGTCTATCACTCAGAAACTTGTTGTCACATATACTTATAGCAACTTGATTTTGTGAGACAAAATACAAAGTTCCACATAGGTCTCTGGATACAACTATCTGAGGAGACTCTTCTCCTTTAGTCTTTAGATATCTTTCACGAACTTCAACTTTCTGGGAGTGAGTTCCTTGCTTGGATGCCTTCGTCTTGGTGTTTTCTTCAAACATATAAAAATTACATTCATTGACCTAACATCCTAATACTAATAGAAATTTTGAACCTGGACAAGGATATTTGGTGCCAAAACACTACCCCTCTAACTAATGTGATTCAATGCAAATTGAATCATCCCCCTCTTGGAACGGTTACAGTTAATGATGAAGGATCAGTTAAAACATATACTCTTAATGCAGGGATAGGTTGTAGCATTGGGGTCTATAATGGTGACTTTATGTTTGTTGTTGTTGCTGAAATTGGAAGGACTGTTAATACTTTTAGTGCAACCTGACTCACATTATGTCATCTCTTGCCTTTACAGGGGAAGCAGCACAATGACAGGAATTTCCACTGGTCACAAACATTCTTAAGCTTGCAGAGAAGTTCTTGGAGATCAAGTTTGTTCAAGTGTTCAGGGAACAAACTCTCTTGTTAATTGTGTGGTAAAATATGCTAGCTCGACATCTTTTGTTAATGAACTCGACTTATCGTATGTTAATTTAGGTTTTTCTGTCAAGGTTTTGAACTTTTGCCCACCTTAATCAATTGATATATACTTATTAAACAAATCTAGTTCGAAACCTCATCGGGTTTTGTTAACTGATGAGGTTATAATGTAATGACTATATACTTTACTTAATGTTAATTTGGCTTCAAAAAAAATAAAAAATTCTACTACATGTTTGGTTAAAGCTAGACGGAAATATGAGACAAGATTAAAAATTGTAGTTTACCTAATAGTATATACCACAACTACAATCCCTTCTTGAGTATATGGATATTATAGGAGAATTCATGTCCAGTTTGCATATCGAGAAATGAATCAAGTTGCTGACCATCTCGCCAAGGAAGCCAGCCAACAAATTTTTAGAAACAACTTTGTGAATCGTACTAGATACTATTTTGTATGGACACTTGTCCTTTTTTACTAGTACCTATTTTGAATTTGGATAATTGTAATCTAACGCATATTGTACCCGTTAATAATTACTAATACATAAAGGACTATTTAATCTTTACAAAAAATAATAATGTAAATAGTCAAACTACTCAGTAAATGAATAACAGTCTTCCTAAACTTATCGTCCAGAAATAGATCTTGAAAAATTCGAAGCTTCGTCTTACCGAAACCATACCAAACCAAACCAAATTGGAAAATTCAATATCAAGAATGATGGAGATGAAATTCCTTGGAATGGACTTCAGCTGTGCATTGGGAGCTTTAGGTAATGGCGAATTCCCAGAGAAAGACTGTTTGCTTCCCCTTATTTCTAAGCTTTTGGGATACGCCATCGTTGCTGCTTCTACCACTGTTAAACTTCCTCAGGTATATATATATATTTATTTATTTATTTATTTCTCACCACTTTCTTCTTTTCATCTTAATTGCTGCGATTTTCATGATTATATTCTGTTATTGAGGTTATGTTGAGAAAGACTGATTGTTAGATTATTGAAATATAATGTGTTTTGGGGATGGAAGAACATTTATTTATGAGTCTGTTTACTCGTTGGGTTGAGTGATCGAAAGCTTGTCAAAGTTTGTTTTTTATCTGGAAATCATGTACTAGTAGTTTGTTATAGCCCTTGCCGAATTTGGTTGGACCTATAATAAAGGAGCCTCTATTGATTAGAGAAGAAAGATGCGGAAATTGTGGATAAAATAGCTGATACTGAAAATTACAACAATTCTCACTAATTGCCAAATGATCGATCAACTGTCATTACAACCTTACACTACTGGAGATGGCCTCTAACGGCTAGAAATTAACGGTGACAAAAGTTGGCAAGTGTCCGACTGAAATCGAGTATGATAAATGGCAAATCATGGATTATTAGTATGAATGCTTCAGTGGCCATTCGATCTTATGTGTTTTGTAACCTATGGCTGAGATTGTCGTTCCATTTAAATGAGGAATTGGGTATGATATCCCTAACTCAGACACTGATTTGGCGGGGATTTGGGACAAACTGGTACCTTAGTTGTCTTTTGGTGCGGCTGGATTGTTGAACATGATGTTAATCCTGGGTTTGTTGCCAGTTGTTTTCTTCTACATATCATCAGATTCTGAAAATATGCACTCAAACTACGGATATATTTTGAAATTTTATATGCACTGACATGTATTTCGCTTAAATTTTAATAGTATCTCACTTAAGGTATGTTTTTTTCTTCAGATTCTGAAAATTTTGAAGCATAGTAGTATAAGGGGACTAAGTGTCCTAGCCTTTGAACTTGAAGTAGTCGGCTATACCATTGCGTTAGCATACTGTCTTCACAAAGGACTTCCATTTTCAGCATACGGGGAATTGGCGTTCCTTTTGATCCAAGGTACGGACTCCAAATCCTCCTCTTTATCTATGATGGAGAAAAATAGGGAAACCATGGTAAACTGAAAGTTGCATGTAAAGATTCAGTAGACATTTCCTTCTTTTTACCCCATCAATATTAGCAATTAACTATCACCTATTCTGGATTTGGAGAAAGAAGGAAAAGAAGTTCATGTACAAAACTTGTTTACTTATTTATTCATCCTTCCCTTACTAGTGTAAATTAACTTTTTTTTGTTTATAGATAAATTAGGATTAGGGAATTGTGTGCTTCTTTTAAGAAATTGAAAAGCATGTGGTTCTTGCTAACTATTAAAAGGCATGTTGTTCCGCTCATTGTTCTGACATTATTTCCTTTTGGATGAATGAGCATGTGTTATATAGAAGAGATTTGATGACTTCTTAATTGGCGACATTTCCCAATATTTGTTATTTTGTATGTGCTCAGTTGCTTGATGCATGTGATCTGACAAATACAAGTCTATCTTTCATTCTTGCAGCCATAATTCTGGTATCAATCATCTACTATTTTTCTCAGCCTATGGGAATGAAGACATGGATCAAAGGATTAATGTATCCTTCTAGTGTTCTATTTATTTTATTATTAGTTTTTTAATCTATTTCTGAACATGGAGGGTATTCTCTTGTCCTTGTGTTCCTACTTCTACAACTCCTGTAGCATGATATTTTCAGACTACATTTCCTCAAGTGTGTAACAACAGATATTGTGGAATAGCACCAACAATATTAGCTGGTCAGATTGATCCTTTTCTTTTTGAAGCTCTATATGTGAGTCCAAAGCCGAAAGTTTAGTTTCAATTTACATAGAGGTTATCCTATTTATGCATCAATGATATACTGCTTCTGGCATGTTCGCTTGCAGTCATACACACTCTTCTCTATTTTGTTGTTGTTGACAATTGAATTGCAATATTTCAACAGGCATCCCAACATGCAATCTTTTTCTGCGCAAGGGTTCCACAGATTTGGACAAACTTCAAAGTAAATCCTGTTACATTCATTTTAGCTTGAACATTTCAGCCAACTTAGTTCTGCAATATTTTATGCAATTTAGCATTCTGTATTTGCACATTGCATGGATCAAATTTATCTTCCTTACGAGTTAAATAGTGTTGGAGAGTTCAAAACTACAAAAAGTACAATGAAACATGCAAACTTTCTGGAAATTAGTTGATGGTTTGCACTTGGCTCTGAAGTGAAGAATGTTGGCATCAATATTTGTATGTGTGTATGTCTGTAGTTACAAATGTGAATCATATGAATATAGTAAGGCTTTGTTCTCTTCAACTGAAAACTCACTAAGTTCAGCTCTGCTTAGTTATATTTTATACTACAATTCAGTTCCATTCAGTTCAGTTCAGAAAATTGCAGTTGAAGAGAACATAGGCTAAATCCTTATCTTGAAGCGTGATGGGATATTCTTTTTAGCTGTTTCTATAAGAACTTGTGCCATTTAGTAAATATTTATGTTAACTAGTCCTGATTGTGTGTGCAGAATAAAAGTACTGGAGAGCTTAGCTTTTTGACCTCCTTGATGAATTTTGCTGGTTCCATGGGTAAGCTTAGCTTAGCTCATCTTCACTTGTGCATTTGATTGAACTTTTTAATTCTAAATTTAACTGGGTTTCTATTTGTCAGTTAGAGTCTTCACTAGCGTCCAGGAAAATGCACCAATGAGCGGTATTGTTACTCTTCCTAACTTTATTATTTATTTATATATTTGTACCGTTGCTGGAAACTATCATACTGTACAACATGTTCTAAGCTGGTCTATGTTGTTATTATGGACATTTTCTGTGTTAACTTGCTGTGATTCCTGTGTAATCTGTCTTTCAAGCATAGTCTTAGTTATTGTTGGTGCAAGTTGTTGGAGCACATTAGTGTGTTAAGTGATTTCTAAGTTGCTCTTGCATTGCAGTATCATTATTACTACATCCTATAATGTGGAAGAAACAAGAGTGGGTACATGACAGCAAAATACTTCATTTGTATCCCATTTGCATTAGTCGATGCTGAGAATCGCCAAGAGTCCTGTTTATTGCAAATTTTTATGAAAATTACAGCTCAGGAGCAAAACTTCTTGCGAATTACTCAAAGATCCTTCGATGCACCTGAATTGGCTATTCTGGGTGGTTTAAACTGCTCTTTTTTTTTTTTGTCTTCCTGCCTCGTTCCTAATTATTTTTGTCCTTGTTTCTTTCTTACAGTTATTATGGGATCAGTTATTGGCATCATGACCAATGGGGCAATATTAAGTCAAATAGTCATATACCAAAAACCAACAACGAAGAAAGAAAAGAAATCTGATTAGAGAATTGAGATCGAATTTGTAGGCGCTCTTTCATTTACTCCAGGCTGGAAATACTTGTTTGCTGGCAAATCATGACACATGGCTTTATCAGCGAAGCAAGACGTATTTAGCTTCCGCTCGTAAAATATTACTGTACACCAAGAATCTGTATCAAATTATAATTGCACCAGATAGTTTGATTTGATTCTCTCTATACATGGTCTACATTCTACAGTATGCAAAAGGAATGAGTTGTCAATATGTCCCTGTTCCTCCAATCTTGTTCCTTTCCTCCGTTATTATATACAACTTTTGCCTGCCACCATCACTAAGACCATTCACAATGGTCATCGAAATGACCGTGAATAGTAGCGGTCATTGACAATGACCAATCTGATAATCACTGCAGTTGAAAATCATGTTAAATAGTTCATTCGAACGATCATGAACAGTGTTTTTTTTGTTTTTTTTTATTTTTTATACTTTTTTTAACAAGTTTAACACAATCTAAAAGTGGTTGGTGGTTGAAATTAATTAAATTACATCTAAAACAAATTTTAAAATTTATTAAGATGGAATTAGACGGTTACATCAACAATAGCTAAGAACAAGAAGAACAACAACATTACAATCCTAATACATGATTGAAAGTGAAGACAAATAACAACCAACAATATTAAAATCCTAGACGAATTGAAAAGCACACAACAACGAACTAGAATGATTCAAAGGCCGAACTCGTTCTTGAGGCTCTGCAGAATACCCATTTCAGTTGGTGTCAATGATGGTTTCTCGCTTAACCGAATCATCATTTCGTATTTCTTGAACTTAGTTTGCACATGATTGCTCGAAGCTAGTGTTCTCACGTCCTTAGACTTCCCTTCCGGACTTCTGTCGAATAGCTTCAATCCTCTCTCGCTCAACTTGGATCCTGTCTCGCTCAACCTAAATCATGTTCTGCTCAATAAGAAGTCAGTTGTGCTCAAACTGCCTCCTTTCTTCCATCCTCAGTCATTCCATAGCCTCTTCTCCTCAATTGTGTTCATTCATTGGAAAGATTGAGATAAAGTTTCCATGGCAGAACCTCCACTAGTCCCTCCTTGCTTTTGAAAAGCCTTCGCCTTATCACGACCCATAGGCTTCTTCGATATAGTTTCACTTCCATCATCACTCTGCTGGAAGCCCCTTTTAGTACCGCTCCCACCACCACTTTCCTCAACAACAACAGGTTCGTATTCATTACCTTCACCTCCAAAACTCGGTTGCACTCTGTAAGTCGGCGCGCTAGAGAAGCTTGAGAAATTCAATTGAGATTGCCACTGTGGATAGTCTCTCATCTCGTGCCAACAATTTGCAAGATTAAACTTGTTATTGTGCCTCTGTTTGTATAGCTTTTTTGCCAGACGGATAACATCATCCTCATTTTGACCACTTTTACCACCAATTTCACGATTCACATTGTCATAGGTTGAAACAAAGTGGTTGACCTCTTCCTTCATCTGATCCGTCGGACGTGCCCACTTTCTTCTTTGCTCTCTTGTTGCCCTTTCCTTTATTTGCCGCCGGTGGTGGTGGTGGTGGTGCTGAAGCTTGAATCTCCGGGACGGATTCTGGAATGTGTTGGGACATATCTACGAACATAGAACTGTCGGGGGGAAATGGATTGTAGGCTCCGGTAGTATCGTAGG
>JAYMSP010001921.1:0-27688 GCA_036897095.1 Plantago elongata | reverse complement strand
AGAGAAGGCTATATGGTATTGGTACGTACCATAACTCAAGGCAAAGAAGACAATGGGAAAGTTATGATAATGGCTTCCAAGTAGAGTGTGACACAGTGACGTGGATGTAATAAGTAGATGTTAGAAAAATAAGTGTATTATCTATGTTAAAATTTACTCTCGATTTCATTTAACACCAATAATTTTAAGCATAGTTTCATTGAAAAAAAATACGGACACCGCGCTGAACACGGTGTACCAACTCTAATTTTAATTATAAGTAGATGATTTGAGCCACATACATAGGGAAGACAAGTAATTCCACTGCATGTTTATTCCCGTAGATATTCAAATTTGTCAACACATGGAAGAATGAAAAAATGAGTGAATTATAAATGAATTGTTTTGGGTTGAATTTTTTACTTTATTGTTTTTCCTTATTTAGCACACTTCTTCTTTAAATTAAACCATAATTTTTATCATATGTTTAGATTTGTTATCTGAAAGAGTAATAATTTCTTTTTTCCTCATATTTTTATGTTCTTCTTTTTAATACACCATTAAATTTTCATCTAACGATCAAATCATCAAATGCGACCAAAAGATCGCCCAATCGTCTGTGATGTCCGTTTCTTCTTACGAATATTTAACTCTAAAAAATACAAATATTAATAAAAAAACTCAATTTATCTTATTAAATTTTCAAAAATATAAATACTCCTATTTTTAATTTTTATAATCACAAATATTTTAAATTTTAATACTCCCTACGTCCCTCTAAAAGAAATAATTTGGTTTTGCACAATTTTTAATAAAAAAATGTGGTGTCAAAGAACTATGTGGTTAAGAATGAGTTAAATATATTAATTAAGGAGAAAAGTCATTTAGAAAATAAAAATAAAATAACTAAAATGAAACAAAATGAATAGCAGTGATGTTGAGAATGCCTTCAACGAGTAGCAGGTGTTGAGAAGAAAAGGGAGAAGGTGAAGAAGGAGAAAGAGAAGAAGGTGAAGATCGAAGAAGGTCAAGAGGCTAGAAGACAGAAGGATGCCAACAGTTTGCACGATGCTCCCCGTATTATGTTCATAAGGGGAATAAACCGGTGCACAATGCTAGGACACGCTATTAGGCAGGTTGTTGGTTTAAATTTATTATTGTTATAGGTGATAAGATAAGCTAGCTGTGGTTTTAATTTAAATAAAATGTTGTAATGTTGTTATTATCGTTTTTATATTAATGTATCGTTATTTGTGTTTTTAAAAAAAATAGATTAGTAGGCATTAACCACTAATGTGTGGTTAAAAATGAGTTACGTTGTGGAGGTTATTATCATAAATGAACATTTGTTTCACTTTGTGGGACGTCGAAAATGAAAAGTTGTTTCACTTTTAGAGGGACGGATGGAGTACTATATTTCTACTAAATCAAAATAAACAAAACATAGATTAGTTCGTTTTGGTGCAATACATGCCATCACTTCCTGTTTTTGTAATCAACCGAAATTATTTTTCGTGTACTCTATTTTTTGTAGAATACTAAAGCGCATAAGTGTTATATTATAAATGTATACTACTAGGTACTATCACGTATACTCTAAAGTAACTCTGCTAGATTAAGAACTCGGTATAACAAGGGTAAGACAGATACATGCTACTGGATGAGTCGTGCACTAAAAAAAGGAAATTCCCCACCTTATCTGAAAAGTAAAAGTGTATGATTGTAGTATTTGATTCGACATCCTAACACTATAATAGGATGTGGCGTGCAATCTCGATAAATTCGATGGACTATACCTGAAGCAGTACAAGGTGACCACAACAAACTGGTTGTCTAACGACGGATTCACTAAAAAAAAAAGATTACATTCTCCACAAAATATTAATCACTACAGTTAAACATTGATAAAATGATGACATTGACCATTATATATTGGTAACAATTATTTGCTTAGGGTGAAAATATTAGTCAACACACATTTGACACCAAATAGTAGTTAATGATATTAAATGGTTTAATCACAAAATCACACACAAGATAATTCTCCCCAAATTGGAAAACTAAATCCACCTAATATCTCGTAATGTCGCCACTCGAAAGTCTGTGAAGGGCAAGCGTCGGTGAAGAGTAGTGAAACTCGACTGAACCCGAGACTTGACCGGAAGAAATGAAGCCTAATGTCGTTGAGATCGAATCAATCAATCTTGGGCTCAAAATTTCTTCTTACTCTCTTTCAGCTTCAGGTAATTTAATTTGATTAACTTTTTTGCGCCTCCAAGATCAAATTAATTTATGTTCCCAAATTTAATTATATGCATAGAATTTCATGAATTGTTCAATGTAAACCACGGTTTATTTCAAGATTTACGTCTAGGATTGTGCTATTTAAGTGCATCTTGTATTGAGGAATGAGGACTTATAATTATAATCTGTAATTTTATTTTTAGTTATGACTATGATCAGTAATTCTAGGAATGAGGACTTATGACTATAACCTTGCTGCCTTTTTTACAGTTAACAAGGATAAAATATCGTTGAGAATCGGATCGCCTAATTGGGAAATAAAGTCCTCAGGACTAGTCGTTCTAGCTTTCTTACAAACCTGTTGAGTGTTCATGCTTAATCTCTGAAAAAATGCACAAAAAGATACACTAGTAAGAGATGATCCACAGTTTCACTCGAAGCATACAAGATCAGAATGATAAGCATACAAGATCACAATGATTAAAATGACAACAATGACTTAAGGAGGCAAGAAGCGTAGCAACTCAACAATTTTTATTTAAAGAAAGAAAAATGCAACAAAAGTGTATTTTGGAAGATAAAATACAGTAAACAATCTTCAACACAGTTACAAAAGAGCAAAGCAACTGACTTATTTACCAATTCCTCGTGATACTACAAAAGTACAAGTAACAACCGGAGCTTCAACTTTCAACTGGTTGATAGATAACATCCTACCAATCAATGAGCATGGAAAGATGTAACAGTTGCATCATTATTTAAATCGAAGATTGAAAACATAGAAAAATGAACATATTGAAACCATACCCACAACAATTGCATACAGGAACGAAACTTGAAATTCATAAATGGTGGGGTTTAATCTAAAATTATTATTTTACGTATAACTATTATTTCTTTAAAAACACAAAATCCTATAAATTTATTAAGAACCCGTTTGGTTGCGGATTGACCGATTGAACCTCTCAAGAGCATTGTGATTCTCTCGGACAATAGTTCATTCTCAAGTGTTGTTTGAATGTAATTCATCATATATCCGGATCTTTGATAATACTTTCTTTAGAAGTATGGTGGACCTTGCCGATGAGACGTGTTTAGAAGACACTTTATCTTGTTCTTTTTACTTGTTTTTTTATTTAGTTTATAATTTTTTTCTTTATTTGTATATATTTCGTCTAGTTCTTGTGTATCATGTATTGCAACCTCGTATCCAAATTTTAGGTGATTTTCATCAAGAAAAGAAGTCAAAACAATGAATTGCAGATTTTCTCAAACAATTTTGCACTTCCACGAATTGTTTGAATGCAATTAATTTTATCTCGCGGATCCCGTTAGGGACAATACTCTTTCGACAACAGGAAGGCTAGAGATATGGTCTACGGAGGGAGTGTAACAAGTGTGAATCTATTTTATATGGGTAAGTTGTGTACATAAATTCTTTTTCGTGCAGCCGCAGTTAAATGCTTGGAATCTAGGAACTTTGGGTTGTGAACATGACTTCTTTTTCGTGTAGTGACAGAGAAGTACTTGGAGCTAGTCGTATAGGAATCGAGATATGGTATCGTTACATCCATTTGGGTGCGAGAGCTACATTTTCATATTAAAAGTATGATGAATCCATGACAAGAATGCAATGTAATAACATTTGTTGTTAGCTAACAATGAATCTGTAGCTCTAACGACGAATAGATTTATCCACATAATCCGTCGCTCTATCTGTCTCTATGTTAATTTTAGCGACGGATGAATCAACTACCATCCTACTCCACCACCACTGCCTCCCTCTCCACCACCACGCCACTCGCCATCATCTCCTCCATTACCACTACCTCCCTTTCCTCCTCCATCACTACCTCTTCCACCACTAACGTTTTCAAATCTGTCGACCACAACATGTCCACTGCCACCACGAGATACATCCACCATAACGAGAAAATGACTCTCCAGACCCGTCCACGACCATCTCCGACCACCAAAATTCAACGTCACCCTATATCCAACAAGATCCAGATTTAAATTATAATTATTGTAATTTGTGTAATGGTTGTAATTATTGTATTATTGTAATTTTTGTTAATCTTGTAATTTGTACTATTGTAATTTCTTATTAATTATTAAATGTTTGATGAAATTTTTGGTTTATCCGTATTACATAAAACACAGTTTATGCATATTCGTATACAATTGTTGGTTTATCCGAATTGAATAAAATTATCGGTTCATTCATATTGAATATTCGTAGATAATTATCGAAATATACGTAGTAAAATTAAAAAATAAAATAAAAAATACGTTATAGCGACGGATAATTCTATCTATCGCTAAATTTGACAACGGATAAACCTACTCGTCGCGTAATGGTCACAGACCACTGGTGACGGATAAATTACCCGTCGCGATCTTTTTCATCGCCAAGCCATCGCTAGCTAACGACTTATAAGATTATCCGTCATTAGTTAGTTAACGACGGGCATCGTATATCCATCGCTAGTCCGTCTAACGACGAATCACATCCCTTCTCAGGAATAATAACAACACTCTTAATTGGACGAAAGCTGGTGCGCCAAGCAAATGAATATCAAAGTAATGCATCTTGCAACTAAAAATATAATCACTGATCATAGTCATAACAAAAAATAGAATTACAGATTATAGTCATAAGTCCTCATTTCTCAATACAAGAAGATATACTTAGATAGCACAATCCTAGACGTCTTTCATTACCAAAAAATCACTTGTCCTGAACTGAAACCTTCAATATTTTTCCAGAAGCGTTAACCATTCTTGGTATATATTGTGGCAAAACCTTAATCAACTTTCCCACAACCCCTTAAAATTAACCCCAAGTATCATCGGTAAAAAAGAAGCAAAGATTATTAGTTGGAGAAAAAATATATCCGTAAAAAGGAAAAGAGAAAAAACCCAAACGTCAACTCTTAAAACCCTCGCCTATGCGCCGCTCATCCTCCACCGCAGAAAATGTCAGTAAAGTGTGTAGGACCCGATCCAACACGAAACTTGGAAAAAAAACCGTGAGTGGGAACCCAAAGATCATTTACGGGTTCTAGAATCCGAACCCGTACCCAACTCGAAATATTTGTACGGGTCGGATAATCATCCCCTTTTCTCCAGTCGCGATTAGCATTTATGACTTAAGTCTGAAGATTGATCTTCATCTATAAATCCAATCACCATTGCCATCGATATGGGTTTCTTGGAATTGGATCAAGAAAGGATTCATCATCATCCCTCTACGCTCCATCGATTTGAATTAGTGATTTTTGTTCCACGGATCTTGGATTTTTGGGTTTTCTTTTTTCTTTTTGAAAATCGATTTGGGATTCTTGTTTCTGCTGAATGTTGACGAATGATGAACTTGTGATTATTTTTTTGTTTCGGTTTCATTTTGACTTTGTAATTGTTTTTCGAGATTAGCTGACTAGTTGTTGTGTACATGGGTAGCTCCTTTAATCATATTCATCTAGTTCAAACAAAAAAGTTCATTTAAACATTTATATGACTGTTGACAACTATAGATTGTTATTCTGCAGGAATCATTAACACAATATTTCACCAAAACAATACGAGAAGGATAGAAACGTCTCACATTAACCCTTGTATTCATTTGAAGTTGACAATCTTCTTCTAAAAATAAAGAAAAAGGAGAAAATTTTCACAGTGGGTTTGTGTGCTTATCCTTTAGACATTTATTAATTTGGATTATACCAGATGATTGAGGAATGTATCACGCATGTATTGAGTATATTTATGGGTCATAATAATTGAGATACTCCTCCAATTATTATTCGTGCAACATGCTGAAGCAGCTTCACTATATTACTCTGTTCATCCTCAAATCTCTAATTCCTTCATAAATTATTGCACATAGACTTGTGCGTATCATGTCAAACTGTAATCATCGTTACTTTTCCACTCCATACATGCACAACTTATTTATTAATTTCGTGGACGTTTAGAGACAGGTTTAAGTATGAAATTAATTTGATGCAGGGAAAAGTAAAAACTAGTATATATATCGGTTTGATGGTGAATTTTATCCTAGTTGTTTGTGTGGTTAAGATTTAATCTGGTTGTCAAGATAGGCGAGGGGTGCAGAATAAGTTGACCGTTGTGAAAATTTTGGTTTTAATTTGTTGGTTGATCCTATAATCGTGGTCTAGAACTTGTTTCATGATTTGGACGATGTAATTCTTTTTTATTTATAAATATTCATTGAGAGAACTTGTTTCATGGTTCGTTGAAAATATTAATTGTGCTTTTGGCTCTTTATTAATAATATTTTTAGTTGTTTTAAAAATATAAAAAAGCATATATCGATAAATTAACGTGGGTAAATTGTTACGTTAATTTATGTAAAGCTAAGAATGAAAGATAGGGAAAGAACTTTCTAAATAACAGTTTGGATTTGGATGTAGATTGGTGATAGATTAGATCTCCGAAGGAAAAAAGCTGACGGTTGATTAGTGCCAGTCACTTGGTTTGGACGATCCTGGTCCTGGACCATGGCTGATGCCTGATGGATTAAAAGGTAAAACAGAGAAGTTTATACAAAGACAACATATAACCAGACAAACTATGCTAGCTATAGTATCTTCCTTCTTCATGTTACTTTGCATTTGTCCATGTCCAGGCCCGTTTTTAACTTCTGGCCCTTAATGTGGGCGGGTGGGGTTCCTATGTTTGTTATCGTTAAAACGGAAAATTAAACCCTACGTCTTTTCAATTGTGTTACATGATCTATTGTTACAGTGGAGGGCGAGACACTGAGACCTATAGAGGAGGATGAAAATGAAAAACTATTGTCCCGTTAATACACCACACTCAAAGACATTTGGATTTTACAACTCTTAATTTGTTGTTGTGATTGCCTTGAGAGTATGGATGAGGTTTTTGCCCGACTTGCCTATTTTAAGTTCGGTGTGATCTGTAAAATGGAATATGAGATGAGCTATTAGATGTATTAGAGGGTAATTAATGAAAGCTTACCTGATTAATGAGCATATAGGAGAGTATTAACATATAGGTGTGACAAATGGACATGGTTATTGATACAAAAACGCTCCCCTATATCCGTTATCGTGCAAACATATGCTAGGGTTATCTTGCTCTGCGGAGTAGGCTCCTCGAGCTATAGGAGGCTCGCCTCGAGTGGATCCACCTCAAAGACCTTCACAAGCTTGATGGATGATCTCTTGAAGAGGTCGTCCACCCTTCAAGGCCTTTAATCTAGACATAATTCTACGATTACACATTTACTAGTTGAATCACCAATGCTAATATGATGTATATGTGGTATAATTAGAAGGAACAAAATGCACATGTTTGTAAAATAAGCAAAAAGTAAATGGAAATGGTACATTTACATTCAAACATAGATATATAATTGTATGTATCATTTAATTTGATATAAATGGATGGAGAAAATATTAGTGGGGGATATTAAAACAATAACACATGTTGAAGGAGGTGACATGTTTGTAATTATATGATAGTTGAGTGATAGGTAGGTTAGAGGTATGCTACGTTCTAATTTTCTTTGTGTGTCCGTTTCAAAATGAATAATTGGGGTGAAGTCATAGGTGGCGTATGTTATATTGGTATATATGTCTCATCATTTTAGCTTATTGGTCTACTAAATAATTATCATGTACAAGTAATTTAGGTTATATTCTATTCCATCTGCTAATTCATTTTGTCCGACTTAGTTCAGTTTTATTTCAGCTTTATTTAGTTATATTTTATTCAATTCAATTCAATTTAATTTAGTTCAAGTTAGTTCAATTTGAATAATTACAGTTAAAGAGAAAAATCTTAATTTATCGAAGATGATTTTAGTTATCCTCTTCTACATACAAAATCTTATACTCCAACCTGCAAATCTTCTTCCTATTACAAATTGCAAAATTTCCTAAACCACTTGCCATATCACTAGGACAAATTGAATAATGTCCTACAACAAATTGCTGATAAGTCCAAAGCTGTCCCCATAAGCAACCATGACTAAGTTATTAGAAAGATTCTTAATCGTTTTCCAATTGATACGGAGATATTAAGATTGAATTAATCATCATATCAACTTTGAAATTAAGTATTAGTGTTCACTGTGTTAGATCTTGTTGTAGTGCGACCGTGGAACATAAATGTTTATTTTTTCTCTACTCTCAAATGTGGCCCTTCATTTCTTCTAGCTGCTTCTTATAACTTACAAATCACATAATATATAGAAATAATATTATACAACTAGTCTCATTACGTACAAAACACACAAAGAATTCTCATGTGACTTGTACTTGACTTAAAACTAACCAGCTTAAAGTACCGACAAATTAAGAACACAAATAAACTTTACAGTATACCAGTGTCCATGTATTTGTAAGATTATAGTCTAATCATCCATTATTTTATATTCCAATCAAATACTACATATTTCGTTTGCAAATGATATTAGTTGGTGGCAGTATATAGGACGAAAAGCAAAAACATAAAAACATAGTAAGAAAGACCGAACTATTGACCTATTTCCTTAAGACTTTATTTGTCTCGCACGAATACTTAATAAATAGGTAGGTATAGCAACAATATTTGAATCAGTCTAGCTAGCACTTGAACTCTGGCTCGACAAACTAATACAATAAAAGTTTATTCATACTTTCTAGAAAGTTAAGAGGGAGAGAAGGTTGGATTTTGAGCGAGTAGAAAATTCGAATACGAGTATCTATTTATAGTGTCAAAGAGTTGAGTCCGATAGGTGTTACTTTTCACGAACAGGTCCCTCGAGAGTTATTTTACAACATAACAAGTCAGTGCAGTTCCACAAAACCTTTTCGCTGAAGCTCACTTTGAATAGATACAATTATTGGGCTTTCCGTTCATACTTTCTTCATGGAGTTAATCAAACGTAGTAGGTTAAAGAAGATTGTAATCAACTTTAGATTGTGACTTGCGCACCCACAAATCCTCAATACACTTTGAGCTTTCAATTATTCTTTCACATTTTAATAATTTCAGTAATTCTTTTATAAGTGGTATCTACTACTATAGTAGATTACACGTTTAAGAAAACTTCATTTTCGACGTGTGAAGTTCATATCTTAATAATCTACGTGTTATTTATAATTTTGATTAAAGTGACATTTTATATGGAATAGATGTAATGTATCTATATGTACGAAACATAAACTATTGCGCATTATGAATTGCAGAATCTTCCTCCCGGATTATAACGAACTTGGCAGTTATTGTGCACTGATTAAGCCCATTCCTGTGCTAAGGCTTTTATGTGTGGGAACAAAAGAACAAATTAATTAAAGTCCTATATGCATATAATATTTCAACGTAGAAAGAATATGCTGGAATCTCAAATCAATAATCTAATGCGTAAGCATACAAACTTTTGTCAAAAACCTGGAATTAAAGTACAGTAGAATGATAGTAGAATGGTAGAATAGGGAATATACTGTACCAAAACCAGGTTCTAAATTTTTTTTAGCAAAAACCAAACTGAAAAAACCATTGGCTCAGATCCAGTATATATAAAATCTTAAGGACTACTAAGCCTAATTAACTTATTAACTTAAACTAGTTATTTTAACTTATTAACTTAAACTATTTATTATTCTGACAACGATAACTTCCATATTTTACTGACAAAATAGTCTAAGAAACCAACACATTTATCCACAAAAGAATTATTGTTCCTCGATTGTACGTTATTGTTCTTTTATGTGATTCACCAGACAGCTAATCTCAGTTTAGGAAATAATCAACCACAACTATTTTAATCATCATTCTATTAAACACTATCAATTTCATTTTATGAAACACCCTATTATCATTCTGTCTAATCACTCTTTCGTACATTATCAATAGTATTCCTTTTAATTGTTACTATCATCACCTTGCTGTCACACTCGTAAAAATTTTGTGCAAAAGCTAAATGAAAACTATGGTTTGGAATAGAGTAAGTAGCAGGCCGAGTTTAGAAAGTATAATTATCAGATCTGATGAATTTCACATGCAGAAAAGTTAAACTAATTGTCTTATTTCACTTTTTACTAGTTAATTGAAAAGTTAGCTAGAGGTGGTAACTCGTGACGTTAACAGACAGCACTAGAGTACAACATATTATTGACCCAATCAACTCTGCATAAGCTAATGAGCATGCCCACATGATTAATTAAGTCACCAAATGTAGTTATATCATCATATATATGTATCAGTTTTTAAGTTTGTCTAGTCAAATGTGCATCCTCAATCCAGTTCAAATGTGCATCCTCAATCCAGTTCAAATGCAATGCAGTCTAATAGTGATTGATTAGGAAGTTGATACACATTGCTTGCTAGCTAGTTAGGCACATTGCTTGCTAGCTAGTTAGGCAGTTAAGTAATGTAGTAATTTGTTCATGAAATATATTCACCGTAGTTATATGTTAGCTGAGAAGTTAATACTATCTTTTTTTAAGGGTAAAGAGGTGACTCGAACCCCCGATATGTTAATTGGAGGTGGAGCACCTTACCAGCTGAGTTGCATTTCGTTGTCGAGAAGTTAATACTATTAAACTGAGCCTACTCCAATTACAGAGTTTCGTACATAGTTTAGAATGAAGTTTGACCTTAATATGATTCTGCAAAATCGCAGTTGGGCTCTAATAATCAATTATAATCATAATATGCTAATAACCATTATCAAGGTCAAGGAAAAGAGTTAAGTCGGACCAATTGAGTTCGACCCAATTCGGCCAGTTTCTAAAAACCCTTTCAGTTGTACATCCAGCAATACAAGTTGTAGCTTATGGTTAGTTAATTAGTGGTAGTTACCAAAATAGAATCATCCTATTATCTTCATTTTCTCTTGCAACAATGCACAATTCGGTTATTGAAATATCACAATTAATCTCAACAACCAGGGGCGGACCTGGGAGGGCAGGGGGGCGAGCATCCCTCCAACTCGGAATTTTTTTATTTTGTAAGTAATATTTTTGAAAATTTTAATTTTCGATACTCCAACCCTCGAAAAATTCTCATATATATAATTTCACTTCGGGATTAAAATCCTGCGTACGTCCCTGTCAACAACTATTATGATGATCCAACTAATAATCTTTAACCGTGACTGCCAATCTGCCATTATATCTGTTTGGCAACCAACCGGTTTCTGACCCAGCTTTGTTACATAACAGATCATGTTGAACAATTGATGTGGTAAATTTCAGCAAATGCATCAGGTTTCAGGTCTTGCAAATGAAATAATGCTCCGACGTACGGGACTAGAGAACTATAATTAACTGAGGACTTGCCACCAGCTAATTAAAAACGACTAAAAGAACTTAGAAATCAATATATGCCATTGCAAAGGTTGTTGCATTTAGTCCCGACAGAGCCAATTAACTAGGAGAATAAATCATTAACTGTAGTCCATGCTTTAGGGTAGTCGTGGTTCCAGTCTTAGATAATGTTTTCTTGTGATTTTCTCCGTACGGACAGCAGATATTGTGTCGTTCATCCTAGTTAAGGTTGAATTAGTTAAGTAGAAACAACCTAGTATTCAAAATCAATCTTCTTAAATTATTGCGTATGGAAATAAATTAACGTCTGAAATGATGAGCTTATATAGAAAAAAAAATCCTCAACTTGCATACATTCGATATGTTCAACTACTCTTTTGCTACAACTAATATACAATTTGTCATCCTGTAATACAATATGTAAATACACTAAAAATTACAAAGTACGTATTAACATGTACTAGCAAAAACTAAGATTGGCTAGTTTTAATAATATATGATCCATCCACGTAATTTTTTTTAAGTACATCATAAAAAAGACATATCTCGTACAAGAGTTGTCTGACCAACTACTAAATTTATGGTATTAATTTTATTTTTTAAAACGACTAAGCTGACTCGAACCTCTGACATATTAATTGAAGGTGAAACGTCTTACCAACTGAGTTGCACCTCGTTGTCATTTATGGTATTAAAATAAATGTCAAAATATAAAAATGATCATAACCACAGTTCAGGCACGCAAGAAGAAGCTTTGTGATACTGATTAATGGAGATTGGGGTCGAAAGGCTAAGAGCAATAGTGGTAAGAATCTTATATATTTTCTCTCAAATGCATCTCAATGAGCTTCTATATTATTTTTAAGGACACTTTACTTTTCTTTATAATTGTAGGAGACCTATTTTTAATAAGAACTACATATTAAGTTTATTGGGTCTGATTAATTACTCCTTCAAAAATTTTAGGGAGTGCTCAAATGAAGAGAGAGTTTTGCACAATTATAAATTTGAGAGTGGGTCATAGTACTTTTAAACAACCTGAAAATATAATAATTTTATTATTTTATCTACCTCTTATCATAAATTTGAGATAAAACAACTAAATGGGACTCCTACGATTAGTGATATAAGACTACCATTTCCACAATTTCAAATTGACACATTGCAAACTTCACAACGTAGTCCGTCGTGCTATTAGTCTCCGACACATCAAATTAAAATTCGACGTCTCACTAGCTAGGCCGGCAAGCTCTACCCTCAAGTAACTGGTTATTTTTCAATGGATTTGCCTCGTAACTCTTGTAGGAAGCCATGATGATCGATAGTAGTTACGTTTAGTCATGAATTGAATTTAAACATTATAATTATCTTTTTATGTAGTCAATGCTGTTCAACAAAAAAATTGACCACTTTTTTTACCCTGCCCTACTAGATTGATCGATAGTATGAATGATAAAAGAAAAGTGAAATCTGGGCTGTGATAGAATCCAACCGCAGGTAGAATTCCGGTCTTGAATTTTGATGGATCGTGGATCTATAATCGGGAAAAAGTTAAAGGGAATAGTTGGTTCTTCAAAAAGGGCTTCCAATTTTAGGGGAAAAAACACTAGTTTTCTGGGAAGTGGTTGCTTTAGAAGAAGGAAAAGATGGGGAAGAAAACAAATACAATGATACAAATACAAAATGACAAGATTAAATTACAATGTGATATTAAAAAATTTGAGTAGCAAGAAGACATATTACTAGACATAAAAATGTCAAAATACGTTAGTGAATTTTGTGAGATTATTTTTCTAGACGGACGAATCGAACCATCGAAATGTTGCTTACTCAACATTGTAATGAATGTATTAATAGTTGTACACAGCAGTTAGATTAATTGGAGTAGTACCTTCTGTATAGAATATGGTACATAGCAGTTAGATGTATAATTTAGTTAGAAGCTCTATATAACTAGTCTTCTCTTCACTCTTGCAATTTCATCTGCTCATAATCTCTATACATTTAGAAAATGTGAGGAAAAAGGAGAATGTAAAACATCAAAGCAGTTTTTATATATAATTGATCACGATGTCACGAACTCACGATGTCTAGCGATACCACATGACAGTCTATTTTTGCTTGGTTGTACGAACAACATCCCTCCATCACTGGCCCGGACATAAGACCGGCTTCAATGGAGCCGTCGCGCGTGCGCATCACCTGATGTCACGCGCCCCAGCTTGTCCCCTCTTTAATTTTTTAATTTTTTCCGCTCTTTTATATTTTATTCAATTTCAAACGCGAATAACTTAGAAAATAAAAATATAAAAAATAAATAAATATCACCAACAAGTTTGTCTCTTTGAAATCTACGAACATATACCACCCTTGATTATTTTTGAATGATTCCACCTCGAACTCATTTTCTCTCTTAATTAAACTTAAAATTGTAAAACAACCTCTAAATATAAAATTTTATTATTTTTGACTTCTAAACACTATTATAATATGTTAAATATATTTTTAGAAACATAAAAAAAATTATTTTTTATTTTAAACCTTAATAAATTATAGAACGACTAAAAAATACAAATTTATTCATTTCAACATCTAAACATTCTTATAATATGATTAATGTGTAAATAAGAATATAAAAAGATTAAAAAAATTAAAAATAAATTAATGACGTGGTGACGGCGACGCATCACCACTGCAGCAAAAACACACGACGAGCTATCGTGTTACGACGACGCGTCATCGTATGTCACTAATGAATATGACCTAAACATTTTTCTAAATCAGAAAGTTGCGATCAATTCATTTTACGTACACTCACTCTCTTAAAATTTCAAGACTCAAACCCATCTAGGGGGCGGTCTAAATCAACAATTAAGTGATTGTTTGGCATAAAATTGTAGTTGAATCCGATTGAATAGTGAATAATTAATGATTAGTAATTAAATTGTAGTTGAGTTGTTTAGTGTTTGATATAAAATTGTAATTAAGTTGTAATTATATCCTGAAAAAGTAAATAAATATACCATTCAAATTGTATGAAAAATATAAATCACACTCTTCTCAATTGCAATTAAATTGTAATTCTAAACAAAACCTACACTAACTTATTGTACATTTGTATCCTTTATGGTCACATATCGTTTTGAAGTCACTCAAAATATGCCCTGGCGTACAATGAGGTAGGTTACGCATTCGTATTTCATCCCATTGAAACAATAGGTGGCCGATTATCTCGCGCGAGTCCTATTTGTGTGTATTTGTTACGTTACGTCACGATACGATTCAGAAATCTGAAAAAGGAAATCGCTTGGGTTGCCACCATTGTAAAATAGAAGCAGTTAAACCAACGGTAAGGTACATGGGGTAGTGAACAAAGTACTACCAGACAAAGCGTACGTACCTGATCATCATCATACATCTATCAATCAACTGGTTTTCAGCTTCAATTCTGTGGGCTGAAGAAATTAAAGGAAGGTATACAATTCCGCAGCTTGGATCAGACCTTGTCCACTAGTAATTTTTAATTCTGCTTAATTTATTTGCTTATTCAGTGTTAATTGCTTGTTTACCAACCTGTCAAGTCTTAATTTGCAACAAATTTCATGCAAATGTAGTATATGACCAACTCTTGTTATGTAAGGGTCTTTACTTAAGTTTCATACAACAGAACGGGATAGTTAGGGTCTCCAGAATTAAAAACGGGTAACAAATGAAATTATTCTATGACGGACCAATGTAACACCAATGTTCGACCACTTGGTTAGGGTGAACTAAGACGCCTCAAGCGGTCTCAATTCGCTTAGTTTCGGACTTGTGAGACCTATAGGACATATCGTTTATAAAAAGAAAGTGAGAAATCATATATGGGCAGAAGCATAAAAAATCACAGATGTCACTAAAATTTAAAATTAATCTAAATTGCATATGTCAATCTTACTTTATCAATGCCATTTCAATAAGTTAATATTATGGAAAATATCAAATTACACTAATGATTAAACAAGTGCCTTTTCTGCAATAACTTACCTCGGCCGATCCATTTTACAAAAGCTATATACACTAGCTAGTCTAGAGAGTCATAAGGTGGTGCGGTGGAATAGAGTTGTAGCGGGGAGGAGGAGGTCCATTGAGTCATAAGGTGGTTCAGTCTTTGATGAAAATATAAGGTGGTTTAGGAGTGAAAAGGGAGGTTCGATCCCGGGTAAAGACATAACATGGTTTAGAATTAAAGTGTGGTTGATATAAGTGTAGTATAGTGTATAGATTGATTGTAATATTTACCATTTAAAAAAAAGAAAAAAACTAACTAGCCTAGCTATTAATTAACTTTTCTTATAAAGCACCGTTTCAGGTTTTGTTTGTACCATGAAATTATTGTTCTATTAGGTTAATAAATAGTGGAAATTAATAACAAAGCAAAAATGATTATGACATAAATGAAAAAGGAACTTAAACAAAACCATGTTGTTCGTTGAAAATTAAGCTCTCACTTTGGCTAGCTACATGCACGTACGATAAGGATGCTGATGCGACGATTCGAAATTAGTGTGGTTAGTGCTAATCAATTAATTGTTTACGTTAATTAAGGGTGATAATGCGACGGCTCGAAACACAAGATCAAGCAAGTTCATTGTTTATAAGCTCTGGCTGGATCGCGCTTATTGAGGAGATTCCATCGACACCATAACCATAATACGGCGCCTCGGATGGAATTATGGATTAAAATTACAAACTAATCTAATCGAAAAGTTGTATTGAATGTTTTAGGGCACAGTTCATTTACAACATCATTCTTCAGGATATATTTTTTCTAATTAAAATTTATGAAACTAAAAAAAAATATAAATTATAACTAAACAGACTAAATTGAAGAGTATTTCATACTCATTTTAAAAATTGCATAAATAGTGCTCTAAATTTCCGCAGCTAGCATTCTAATTCAACGAACTCTAGCTAGTGAACACTGTCTAGTATGAATGCTAAACACAAATTTTAAGCCGTGGTTAAAGTGCATGAATATACAACTTCCATGTCCCATCTGAATATTCTTACACTGGATAAGTCATGCAATGTGAGCCAAAGTGATTGGTTTACAATACAGATAGTGACATAGAAAAATGCAATTCACGACTAGCTTAGTCTGTTGGCTGGTTTAATTATTTCTTATGAGCCCTAAGCTTGTGTTAACAATTAAACTAAGTACATGATTTTGCCATTTTGTGTTAAGCAGCGCAAGTGGAACTATTGAAGTGATTAGTGGAATGTTTAGTCTTAATTGACTATTGGGTTGAATTTGGACCTCGCCAAAAAGTTTAGAAACAACAAATTGCCCCCACCAACTGAGTTGAAATCATGAACTCGGCCAAAAATGCGAAAATGCTTCGGATGGGACCGTCCATGGAAGTTTCTCCACCACAAATAATCAAATGTAAATACCCTTTTTTCTACATACAGATTTTTTAAAGAAAACTTACATACTCTAGAAAATTATATAAAATAGTTTTTTTTTTCAATCACCTTGTAATGTAGCTTTAAAAAATAATGCAATTCATGTTTTTTTTTTGAAGCCTGAATAGCATTAGTAGAAATTAGTTCTGTACAAGAGCCCCATTAGATGCCACAAGTTGGCGGGATAAACATTCTTAAGATCATTCGAAAGATAACTAGCTAACCAAGGTGGGCAAAAGTCCCAAATCTTGGAAGGAAATCCTAGGAATAGACAAGAGCTACTATAGTCTGAAATAAAGTCCGAAGAACAAGCAAAATTAGCAATACAATTCGCATCACTGTTTTGTTCCAGGTACACAAAAGAGATCTTCACATGATGCAATTGTTCACAGGGCCGAAGTATGTCCTGGACGAGGAATTGTTGTGGTCGTTGTGTTGCTTTCTCCCTGCAGAAACAAGAGATTGCATATTTAGAATCCATTTGGATATGCAAATTATATACTTTCGCATGCAAGCAAGAAGGATCCCTGATCTAATGGCGTGTAGTTCATCCATATTGACATCAGTTCTGCCTAGAAGAGCTGCTCCATCAATAATTAGATCTCCCTTAGAATCTCTAATAATGCAACCTACACCTGCAATGATCTCACTATGTCTAACAGAAGCATCAATATTGAGGCAAAAAAAGGTTCTATAGGAGGAATCCATCTGCAGAAAATAGTATATTTAGAAGTTGATTCCCTGATATTACACATAGTAACCTCCTTATGAAAGTTCCTGAATTTCCAATCCAAATAAGAGAGGTTAATATCACATTTCTACATTTCCAAATGATCCACCAGAGATTGAAAAATGGTTGCACAATGGTTTCCTTGATTCCCAGGAGCAAAAATAACATCAATAACCTTACTCATGTTATAATGCAGAGGTGAAGCATGTTTTCTGATAAGACCATTGAAAGTAGGACATTGCAAGAAAAGATGATCAATGGATTCCTGTTGAGTGTTGCAACAGGCACACATTGGGGACTCAATGATACCCTTCTTCTAAAGATTGAGTGCAGTGAGAAGTCTATCCCAAACTAAAAGCCACAAGAAGAATCTAACTCTAGGAATAGTGTGGAGATTCCAAATTCTTATCCAGGGCCAATCACACCTAAGGGATTATCTTCTCCGATCAAGTGGTTATAAGCACTCTTAATAGAAAAGGAACCATCATTACTAGTATGCCAAACCACTTGGATCAACAACAGAGAATGTAGGAATTGGAATACAAAGAATCTGTTGTACAATCTCCATAGAGATATATAACAAAAGCTTCTGAATATTCCACCTACCATGATCAATATAATCAGAAACCAAATCTCTAACATTAACAATAACATTAGAGTAGTCAGCAAGGGATCCCAATCCAGACCAATTATCAATCCACATCCTAGTGTGAGCTCCACTACCAACAAGGAATTTCAGGGCATCTTTGAAATTATCCCTTTGCCTCAAAATTTGTTTTCAGAGCCAACTCTAGTGAGATTTTTCATTAGTGCCCCAAAGAGCAGAATTAGAAAGATACTTTGTTATATAAACCTGAGATCATAAGGAATTTGGCTGGGAGAAAAGTTTCCAAATGTGCTTAAGCACAAAAGCTTGATTAAGAAAGGTTCCATCTGACTTTAGCTCTAGTGTTATCACCAGATTTACTATTCCAAAGGAAGTGATTGTTGATGGAATCAATTTTGGATATGCATGTTTCAGTTATTTTAACTATAGACATACAATAGGAGGGAATGGTGTTTGTCACAGTTTGAACAAGTACCATCCTTCCTGCATATGAAAGATAGCTAGAATACCAGACATTCACTTTATGCATTACTCTATCAACAATGTGATCAAAGAAGTCTCTTTTCTTCCTTCCTAAAAGAAAAGGTAAACCAAGGTATTTGTCTAGTCTCTTACTAGGAGTAACCCCAAGGTAATCAATTATTCTATGCTTCCAGGAAATGGGAGTATTAGGGGAAAAGATTATCATTGATTTATTCCAATAAACAAATTGATCAAAAGCTTCACCATAAGCATTTAAACAAGACACCAGGTTAACAATAGACTTTTCATTAGCTTTACAAAAAAATCATGCAATCATCAGCAAAACAAAGGATAGGAATTGAAGGTCCTTTTCCAGAAGCTTTAAGAGGTTGAAATTGATTTTCAGATTGCATTTTAAGAAGCAAGTGCATAAACAGTTCCTGACAAAGAATGAAAAGATAGGGTGACAAAGGATCACCCTGTCTTAATCCCCTTTGAGGAAACCAAGCATTAGAAGTCTGATAATTAATTTTGACCTTAAAAGAAATAGTTTTGGCACGAGTGAGAATTAGGTTGATAAAAGCAGGAGGAAAATTGAACTTTGAGAGAGTGAGTTCAATGAAGTTCCATTCCATTTAGTCATAAGCTTTTGCAATATCCAATTTCAAACCAATAAAACAAGATTTGGACCTCTTTTTCTCATTGAGAGTATGCAGAAGCTCATAAGCTATCATGACATTGTCCTCAATTTGCCTACCATGCACAAAAGCATTTTGAAAGGGGGTAACCAGATCATTAAGGAGAGGTCTCATTCTAGCAACCAGGATCTTTGCAATGATCTTATAACTAACATTGCAAAGGTTGATTGGTCTAAAATGACCATGTTCTTGAGGGTTATCCTTTTTAGGCATGAGAACAAGGAGAGTTTCACTGAGTTTATTATAAAGGAAACTATCTTTGAAGAAACTATTAACATAATTAAAAACTTTATCTTTGATTATGTCCCAATGTTTTTGGTAAAAGAAGGCATTTAGTCCATCAGGTCCGGGGGCTTTGTCAGAGCCAAAGGAACTCATCTTGTTTCCCCTTCACTCAGACCTCTCCCTTCGCCCTCCAACAACCCAAACCCAATTCCCAGCACCCACCCGTCCCCCACCGACTCACCCCTTATCATCCACAATTGTCTCAACTCAAAGACAGAACTCAGTACGCCAACAATCGTTCAATGTTCAGGGCCTCACACCATCCATGTCAGTGCAGGAACTTCTGGAAAATTTGAGGAATCGAAGCAGGAATCACAACAGAAATCGTCCTCTACTCCAAGAACCAGGCCGTCCAGATCAGTGCAGCAGATGATAGAGATCCTAACAAATCACACCAGGTATCGTTCTCCTCCTCCCACAATGAGACATTCAAGTGCATTGGAGATAGTCAGCTCCAACGAGTTCAATGTGAACCCTATGCATGTAGACCCCGTACTGATACAGGCGTCAAGGGCAGCGGAAATGATTCAGTTGAATTACAACATGATCCTTGTGCTAGTTCACTCTGGCCCAGCGGTCATGCACAACATGGTGGTAGTTCCTCATATAAACGGAGTGGAGGCGTCGATTACTCAATTGTCACTACAAAACGTCACCGGCCACATGTGGAGGAACCCGGATACGCACTTCATGTATGATCTTATTGGAAAATATTATAAGCTTTTCTCATTATTTAAATTGAACATCAGCATAAGTTAATTTATCGTCTTCTTGACAACGAACCGCGGCTAAGTTGGTAAGACGCTTCACCTCCAACCAACAGATCCGGGGTTCGAACCCCCCTTAGCCGTTTCAAAAAAAAAAATCATCTTCTCATTTATATTAAAATCAGCTAACTTACCAGTCAATGCGTAAAACACATTAATTACACATTGACTCAACACATTTAACTTAAAAGTTCAAATTTTTACCTAATTAATTACATAAAAACTTGTAAAATTCCAAGATTTTGTAAGAGTCCTACAATATATAAATTGTTGATATTAGTCTATTAATGTGTATTGTTAATTGTTGTATATTAACTGTGTTGCTGAATCTTTTTATTTAGGCCTCTCAGTATTTTTTCGAACATTCATAAGAGTTTTTCAATTTATTAACTTCCAGTGCACAGTGGCATTATCCGTTTTCAGTGACTATAGTAATTTTCAACGGCCTTATCGGCTAGCTAGTTTTGACAAATGCTTCATATCCGTTTTCCTAAGAGGAATATGTAAAGATCACATGCTTCATGGTTCATCCCATTGGGTATAATAATATGGTTATGGACCATATTATTGTTAGAGTACTCAGTTCGCGGCCAGTTCAGTTTAATTAGCTCTTAATTTTGTGCATATATAATCGTTCTTTCTAATAATACATCATATGCATATGTTGAAAATTGGTGCAAACGTAAGCCTGGTCCTTTCGACCAAGCCAATATGCGTACAATGTAATTTGTAATCACCATGCAAATTTTAAAGACAATGTAAGAGTAGCAGTCATATTTATGGATGTAATTAGTTGCACAAAACCAACATGCATACTCATACTTCACGTGCCTTCTAACTTTCTTGTGTGTAAAAGTTAGTCTATATTAATTCTAGTAAAATCACGATATTCTATCATATACAAAACCATGAACCATCTATATGATGTGCAAGCAGATTCCTGAACAATAAATGAAATGTTTGTGAAAACAGGTATAATAAAAGAAACCCGGTCCAAATTGCATATCGATCACAAATTTGAAGCATATGCCTTGAACTTAGCATACATGTACATGTGTAGAAGAGGATCGAGGTGTAACTCTCGGTGGGACTAATGTAACTTGGTTGGAGGCATGCACAGAAAGCAAAAATATTGCTGACAGGTCTAAGCAATTTGGTCCCTCTCCTTTCTTCGTACAGATCATAAAGGAGGGTCAAACTATTCAGAGCTATCCAATTTGATTATAAAACGATTTGTTATTATTTTAAATACCATTATTATCTAAAATCTAAATAAATCTAACTATTTAGCTCAAATTTTCAATCAAATTGTTTCGGTTCGAATTGTATTTTTTTATAAAAATATATAAAAATTCCATTTAAATTGATATAGTTCAATTGTAATTTCGAGGTAAATAGTTCATATGTTTCAAACAAATGTTACCCACCTATATACTAACATTTATGTGCATCACAATATAATAGCCACATTTTGTTTTTGACATAATTTAGATACATGAGTACTAATTATCTTCACTTTTAATTATACCTTAAATTTCGTTTTAA
The DNA here is from genome assembly GCA_036897095.1 of Plantago elongata. Classification (NCBI taxonomy): domain Eukaryota; kingdom Viridiplantae; phylum Streptophyta; class Magnoliopsida; order Lamiales; family Plantaginaceae; genus Plantago; species Plantago elongata. The sequence continues at coordinate 5,618 of JAYMSP010001921.1, read as the reverse complement.
AATTAAATAATTTATTTATTCTTTCCCGAAGCGACAAATAAAATCTTATTTAATCAAGACAAGAATTGTTTGCAAGCCTGACCTATTTCAACTTTATGGAAACGTATCATTCAAATAGAAACTAATTTAGCAAAAGCCTGATTCATTGAGGTTACTCAGTTTTGCCGGTTGAGGCATGTCTTATTCAGAAATGGTGAAAATAGTTTTGCAAAACAAATCCATCAAGATACCAGATTCTCTCTAAGAAGATATTTTGAAGAGCTCTTGAGGCTCCAATGTAGCAAGTGTAATCCCACATCGATAAAAAATGGTTAGAATAAATAATATACATATATATGATCAAGTTGTTACACGTGTTGACAAGTGATATTGAAATGGAATGATCTAAAATTGCGCATGTACCAGATGTCGTGTAGATTGTAACATCCCAATCCCAACATCTCACTTTGAAAAAATCGATTGTGATAAATGATATATATACAAATCATCACCACTCTCCTATACTATGAAAACTTTGTGTAATTTAAAAAAAAATTATGTGTAGGTTTCGAGCGTAAATTGACAAAATAACATACTAACGAGGTGTGTGTGACAATATGATTCACCGTGAATAACATCACCAAAATCAAAATCTTGGTTGTGGGTTAGAGCTATGTCTAGCTAGTATTACTCTTTTTTCATTACTTGTTTATTAATGTGTTCGAGTCAAGATCATGCTTAACCTGAAAGTTGAGCTCGTTTTATTATACTCAACTATTCTAAGTTAAATATACATACTTTAATATGTAAATGCATTTCTTTATTTCAATAACGAATTTCAGATAGGCTCGAGGCCGATTAACAATCGAACCCAATAAACCATGCTCGAGCTTACTAATTGCACTTCGAGCTCATTTTAATTTTATTAACGAACTGAGATAATTTGAACTTATTAAAAATTTACTAATCCCACGAGTAAACATGCCAACTAGTTTGAATTGATAAACCCAACGACTCCTCCGTAAATATAAAACCTGAAGCAGATTCTTTTTACTTATTCTGCAAAACATTTAAAAACCAAGGATTATATGTTTCGACTCACTCACTCACTCATCCGCGTAAAACAAAGAAACTAGCTACCGTGAAAACGAAACTTTAAAAAACGCACCAACTTGATCTCCAAAACGTATCGTGGCACACAACCGCTTAGGTTTCTATATAATACGCCATTTGTCACCCAACTTTCTGTCATCTACACCTTTTTCCCTGTCTTTTGTTTCAAGCTTAGAGAGAGAAATCAATTAAACCCGCCACCGTTACAGATAAACAAAAATGGAAGACTCGTATCTCACTCTAGAGCAAGGTTTTCTGCTAGAAGAGCTCTTAAGTCTCCGAGAAATGGAACATTTCCAACCTCAAAACCACTTCACAACCACCTTCAACACCAATGGCTGGACAATCGATAACAACAACACCACCTTCACCACCAGCAACATTAACAACAGCAGTAATCATATAATCCCAATTTCAGAAAACTCCTTCGAAAACTACACGAGCTTGAATACGACATCGTTTTACACTCCGTTTTGCGTCGAACTGTCGCCTACGGATCAGTTGACGAGTGCGGATTCGTACACTGCGTGTACGAGTCAGGTGCAGATTGGGCAGGTGCAGAATTGGGAGGATAGTTACTTCTCGATGCTTCTGGAAGATGAGTCAGTGAATGGGATGGTTCCGGGTTTTGAACCGGGTCAGTTTAAGGTGGAGCAGGTGCCCGAAATGCCGGTAGCGTTCGATATGGGGTTTTCTGGTGAGAGGAAGTGTAAGGGGGTGAAGAAGGTGAGCGGGCAGCAGTCGAAGAATCTTATGGCGGAGAGGAGAAGAAGGAAGCGGTTGAATGATCGGCTTTCCATGCTTAGATCGGTTGTTCCTAAGATTAGTAAGGTAATTTTTAATTTATAGATTTTTTGTTGCTAATTGTGGTTATTTTGTTTTTAGCCCTAATTGGTGGATAATTGATATGTTATGTGTAGATCAATGGGAATTTGGGACTTATTTACCTACCCCCACTCTATGAATACAACATTTTAGTGGTCTTGGTCTCTTGGATGGTGTTTATTAGTGGAGTAACAATTGGTACACGCTAGGGTCAATAGCATAGTATATGCACCCATGTACATGGATTCAGAGGTAGGTTTGTACCGTTGTTAACACCGTAGTTCTAACTACTGGTACACCATATGATGTCGATATCCTCCCAAGGAAAACTCGACATCATAGTTGATACCACTCATTGTAGCTTGTGGGCTCACCCCTATAAGTGGGGGTGATATCATCGCCTCGGGGTATGAACGAATCCATAGGTTGTACCGGTGTTTAAAAAAATAGTGGCATGGAATAGAGTGACTGTTTGGATGGACATTTGAGTGGGCATTTGAATGGATTTTGTGTTTGGATGGACATTTGAGTGGGATATTTTAAGTGTATTTTAGGCCAAATCACTGTTCATCGAGCCAAATGGGGATATTCAAATTCCCATCCAAACACCCCCAGAGTCATGTGTAGTACCACATTCTCAACTCATACTCATAGAACACAAGGTCTCAGTTTCCGAAGCCTTGAGCAAAATGGCTTGTGGCATCTTCAAACTCAGAATTCATATACAAGCTCCACTTGGGATTTTAAGATGTGACATCATGTTACTACTCTATATTAACCAATTGAGCCACCTTTTGCGGGTTGATTTATGTTGATGGATAAATTAGTAGTTAAATTTGGATTATGTCAATTAGTCTTTGTGTTAGATGTAACATTTGATTCCCAAATACTTCCATATCATTTTATTAGCAAGTGGCAATATAAATCTTAGTACTGTATTTGGAGTATGTACTAATTAACCCTATAGAGAAAACGTGCATTCACTATTATTGGTTTATATGGAATTAATTTGCTAATCATTTTTGGTGAACATGGCAGATGGATAGAACATCAATACTTGGAGACACCATAGCTTACATGAACGAGCTAATAGGCAGGATCAATAACTTGCAAGAAGAGATGCAACTAGGATCCAACGAGTTGGGCTTAATGAGCATTTTCAAAGACGTTAAGCCGCACGAGATACTTGTCCGTAATTCGCCTAAGGTATATAAACATAACAATCCACACGAAACGATTCCTTTTCTAAACTTAATCAGTTGATTAAGGAAATTAAGAGATATAGAACTTAACAAAATCAACATTTGCAGTTTGATGTGGAAAGGAGAGATGGTGGAGAAACAAGGATCGAGATATGTTGTGCAGGGAAGCCTGGGTTGTTGCTATCAACAGTGACCACACTAGAGGCCTTAGGACTTGAGATCCAACAGTGTGTAATCAGCTGCTTTAATGACTTTGCCACCCAAGCTTCTTGTTCGGATCTTGTAAGTTCACAAAAAAAATTTCACTTTTTGTTCTTTTTCGTGATGTGATTTTTGCTTTTTGTTATTCACTGTTACATCCAAAGAATTCTCCAAAGATTAGTCTAAAGGTATGATTTGAGAGCTCAAGTCTTTAATCTCTCCCTATCAAACGTGTCGGCTTTTACTGCTTTTAGATCTTAATACATATTGATTGCCAATGATCACAATGCATATTAGAATGGTCATTGTCCCACAAGTAAAGTTAATTTCTTGGGTGCTAATCATAATTTGAGTTTATAAGCCATTGTAAAAAGTTGAAGAAGTCTCATATATGTGATGTTTGATGAACAGGATGTGAATCAGAGAGCAATGTTGGAATCAGAAGACATAAAGCAAGCGCTGTTTAGGAACGCTGGATATGCAGGAAAGTGTCTCTAATAATGCAGCAAATATCAGCCAAACCAACAAGAAGCACAAGGCTAATAATGTCAATGACCAAATGGTTTCTTCACTTTGATTGATGGATCAAAAGAAGAAACATTTGGGATTAAATTCTGGGAAATGTGTATTTTTCTGAAGATCAGCTTCTCTAGAGTGTGGTAGTTAATTAGTCAGGATTGTACCTTTTTGTTATTACTATTCTTAATCAATTGTTTTTATTGCCAAATCCAAGTTAGCAGTCTCAACAGAATTGCTGTTTTCTTTTCTTTAATTTGTTTTTCTTCCCCAAAAGTGAGCTCCATATCCAAATTCCTGAGTCTTCTGTTGGGGCCTGTTATATAGTTGCAATTTTGAATATGTTGGTGTTTAATAGTTCTGAGAGTCGATATAAAAATCAGATTATTTTGTACTTAATGGTTAAAGTATAATGTGAGTCACCAACTTCACTAAAATACAATTAGTCATTTAGTGCATCTGATAAATAAAGGTCATGCGTCACAAAACTACTGGGGTTTGTGAGAAAATTACCTACACGTATCTATCAACAACAATTAGCGATCACATATACAAGTATACAACTGCTGGAGGTGCAAACTTCGACATATAAGCATGGTGATAGTCCTGAGCGGATGGTTTGGCAAACTCGGACACGAGTTGCATGGTTTATGTGTTTGAGAGTAAACCCGTCCTTGAATTATCCCGGTCTTAAAAAAGGATGCCGGTTTTATTATTGTGTAGAGTAGATTTTATTTCAATGTGGACCAAGAAAATACACACCATACTAAAGTTACATTCAAAATTAAACATATTGACCAATTCAACATTTTGAGATAGCACGATCTGGTTAGATCTTCCATACTTTGTCTTCTTCAGACCTATCTATGCAGAAAAAATTGAAAAAATTGATGTAGCTAGAATTATAATTATGAGATATATCATGATACATAACATTCATAATTAATCATAATAGTACTACACTTATATGAATGATTATACATCTGTGACTTATGAGATAGAATTATACTTATGAGATACAATGGTACACACTACATAGCATTTATCTGCAACATTGTCGACATGAACCAATGGCAAGTACATGCAAGCCGTGTCAAAATTTGTGACCAGTTGTTCACCAATTGAAAAAATCCAAACATGATGTAGAAACTGAAGATGTCGTGAAAACATGGTAACGAAGCAGGGATGTGTTTTGTCTTCATTTGAAACTGATTACGATAACTTATTAATTGCGGAGCTTGAAACTAGCTCAACCATAGATTGCCTTATCGATTCCATCACCATAAACGACTCATAAGCATTGCGGCCATTTTTGTTAGCTTATCTTAGGAATTGTGGTTCCTGTTTTGATTTCATTTAGATCAGTACTATAACTTTTATGGTTTTAGATGGATAAGAAACATCACATTGGATGAGTTGATCCATGCAATAATGGCATCAATCATCAATTCAAATACTAAGATATTACAATTTACGTGTTTGGATAACATTATTGATTCTTAATTTCAAATTGCACTATAGTAATATTGGATATTGGGAAACACATCCCTACAATGGGTCAATGGGGTGTGGACGTGGGTACCCCGATAACACTATAATCCCAAGCTTTATTTTTCAATTGTATCTTTTAAATTTTAATTGTTAATTATATATGTATCAGATTAAATGTCATATTTATTTTAAGATACATAATTTAATGCATAATGTAAACAATAGCATCAATAATTACATATTGACACACACACACACGATATATATATATATATATATATATATATATAT
>JAYMSP010001920.1:0-27711 GCA_036897095.1 Plantago elongata | reverse complement strand
AAAAGGATTGGGCATGCTGAGCAAAGAGATGGACTTTACCATTTGAATTTCAGTTCTCATGATACTACTCATGCTCATGTACCTGTTACACTACCTGTTTTGTCTGCAAATTTTACTAAATCTGATGATGTAAAGCTTTGGCATTCTAGATTAGGTCATGCATCATTCAAATGTCTTTCTTCTATCCCAGATTTGGACTTACATTGTAAATAGAAACATCATTGTACTATATTTCATTTTGCTAAACATAAAAGAAGTGAGTTTTCTGTCAGCACATCTAATTCTTCTGGAGCTTTTGATCTTATCCATTGTGATATATGGGGACCTTACTCTACAATCAATCATCAAGACCATAAATACTTCTTAACCATTGTTGATGATTATAGTAGATGCATATGGATATACCTAATGAAAGCTAAATCAGAAGTCAAGATACATATGCTCAGTTTTTATAATTTGTTTAAAACACAATTCAACAAAGATATAAAATGTATTAGAACAGACAATGGTGTAGAGTTTATAATGAAAGATTTTTACAATGATCATGGCATTATTCATCAAACTTCCTGCATTTACACTCCTTAGCAGAATGGAGTTGTAGAACACAAGCATCATAATCTTCTTCAAGTTGATAGAGCTTTGTTATTTCAGTCTAATGTTCCATTGATTCATTGGTCTGGTTGCATTCTGACAGCTGCTCATATCATTAACAGGTTACCTACTGAGGTATTAAAGAACAAGACTCCATTTCAGATGTATGGAAAGCCAGCTACTTATGATCACTTCAGATCATTTGGTTGTCTGTGTTATTGCAGCACAATCAAAGAACTGAGAAATAAATTTGATCCAAGGGTAGATAAATGTGTCTTCATTGGGTATCTTTTGGGTATCAAAGGCTACAAGTTGTTGAATTTGAAAACTAAGAAAATTATAATTTCAAGGGATGTTAAATTTTATGAAACCATATTTCCTTTTCATCAAAATGACACTAATTTGCATAATTTTTCTGACATCTCTGCTGTTGATAGTAATATGCAGATGTTTAATAACAGTTTTTATGATGATGATCTGAATTCTTCTCAATATTTGCAGCATTCTAATATTGATAATATGCCATTTGCATTTCCTTCTTCTGATCATCATGATGCATTACATATTAATGATAGCACCAGTCCATCAGCAGATCATTTTATTCAGCCTGCATTACAAGATGAGATTGATTCTCATACTTCCTCTCTTTCACCAGGTTCACATGTTTCAGCAGATATAAATTCAGAACAGGTGCAGGTTGCTGAAACTGAGCAAGAGAACATTAGAAGATCTACAAGAGTTAAATCAACACCAGCTCATCTTAGTATCTACAACATTAAACTACCCCTTCACTAAATCATTCTTCATCTGCTATGAATGTTTCATTTTTATATCCCATATCTCAGTTTTTATCTGCAGAACAATTATCATCTTCACATTATGCTTTTACTGCAGCCATTACTACAAATATTGAGCCTAAAACATATATGCAAGCTGCTAAAGTGCCTGCTTGGCAGACAGCTATGGATGTTGAATTGAAAGCCTTAGAGAAGACAAACACTTGGTCTTTGGTTCAATTACCTGCAGACAAGCATATCATTGGGTGTAAATGGGTGTTTAGGATCAAACACAAGGCATATGGTTCTATTGAAAGATACAAAGCTAGATTGGTAGTTAAGGGTTACACTAAAGAAGAAGGGATAGGTATTTTCATACTTATTCACATGTAGCTAAACTATCATCTGTCAAAGTTCTTTTAGCACTTGCAGCATCAAAGAGTTTGCATTTACATCAGTGTGATGTCAAGAATGCCTTCTTACATGGGGATCTTGATGAAGAAGTATATATGATGGCACCACCAGGCTACTTGGATGCTACAGATACTAGAGTCTGCAAATTAAACAAGAGTATATATGGTTTGAAACAGGCTTCACGCCAATGGTTCCACAAGTTATCATCTTGTCTAATTACTTATGGCTTTGTACAATATGTAGCTGATACATCATTGTTCATATTGCATAAACCTGATTGTTATATTGCTCTGGTATGCTATGTTGATGATATTATCATTGCAAGACCTAATGAGCAGGCCATCATTACACTCAAAGATCATTTACACAAGGCATTTACCATCAAAGATTTGGAAATACTCAAGTACATGCTAGGTGTTGAAGTAGCAAGAAGTCCTGAAGGTATTTTTCTCTGTCAAAGAAAATACACATTAGACATACTAGATGATACATGCTACTTAGCTAGTAAACCAATGGATAGCAAGCATCATTTCTCTACAGCCACTTCACCATTACTTGCAAATGGTACTGAGTATAGAAAACTAATTGGCAGACTTATGTACCTCACCATTACAAGGCTTGAGATAGCTTATGCACTGCAAACTTTAAGTCAATACATGTCTGCACCAACAGAAGCACATCTTCAAGCAGCTTACAGAGTTTTGAGATATCTGAAGAAGAATCCTGGACAAGGTTTATTCTTATCTACACGGATTTAAAGAGTGCTCTATGTATTGCTGAAAATCCAGTTCTTCATGAGAAAACAAAGTATATACAAATCGACTACCACTTCACTAGAGAGAAGCTGCAGGCAGAAATCATCAAAATCATCCATATACCAACATCTGAAAAAATATGGCAAATCATCCATATACCAACATCTGAAAATATGGCAGACATCTTCACCAAACCTTTGGGAAATGATTTGTTCTCCACATTCACTTTCAAGATGCGTCTTATGGATATTCATGTGTATCTTGAGGAGGGTCTTAGGAGAAGTAAACTTAGTTGATTAAGTTAGTTAGTTAGTTAGTAGTTAAGTTAGTTATCTTTAAATATATATAGTAGTTCTTTTGTAAATCAAAATCATGTTTTGTTCATTGGAGTTTTCATCTCCTTCATATCAATACAATTTGGTTTATTAAGATTATTTACAATAACTAAAACAAGCAGATCGAACGAGTCACTAGCTAGCTAGGAAGATCGGAACTTGGAACAGCTTGTGTCAAGCAGATGGAGTGAAGGGCTAAACCTGAGCTCCGAAGAAGGCAAGTCAAACTCGAGCAGATAATTCTCCATTTGATAACCACCAACAACAATTGAAGTTGTTGGACCGGTAGTATTCGGTTCTACCTCCACAAATGCAAGGCAGGTTGTGTTGTTACTAATCATGACCATTGAGTTTGAGCCATAAAACCTCCAGTTAACACTAGTATTGCTGTTGCTCTCCAAAACCAGATCAATGATAGGAACTTGTGGTCCTGTCTTGCTAGAACCGATAGTTTTTGTGTCAAAGCAGGCTGCAAAAGGAGCCACAGCTGTCACTCTTGTAATATTTTTCGACATAGCTGCCTTTACGAACTCTTTCACCAAAACCCTGTAAATTGGTCTGACTAGACCAGTGTAAGGCCTCACCGTGCGGAGAGATGTGCCTCCTGCTCCTGTATTCTTGTCAATCGACAAAAGAGAGGTGTTGAAGGAGAGAATCTTGTTATCGACTCGAATAGACTTTAGACTGATGAAGTACTCGACCGATAAGTTGCCTACACCATCACCTGGCCAAGTGCTCACGGGATTTTTAATCAAAGGAGTTGTGATGAGTGACTTTGAGATTTCGGCATTGGAAGCCTTTTGACCAACGACTAGATTTCCATTATTTCTAGAAGACGGAATGCAAAGAGACAATATCTGAGGAATCTTGAAAGTCGATGCAAGCTGTGCTTGCAAGGAGAGTATAGTCCTGCCGAGCCCAATCAATCCTACAGTTGAATTTGCGACTCCTCCGAGCAACTCCGGCGCAGAGAACTGGAAAGGGAATCTTCTCATGGTGTACTTATCTCCACCTGTCGAGTGCAAATGAAACTTATCCTGTCCCAGGCCATTGTAGCCTTGCATGCCGGAGAAAGGGTTGAGGGCATTAGCCGCGCACGTGCTGTTTCTACACTTTGGGAGAGGAGGTTTGTAGGCGCAAAAAATACAGCCGCCATCTATGATCTTGCATAGTGGCGCCTCACATGAGATGGCGTGGTATGAGGAAGCGGAGTTGAAGTAGTCGAGAGAGTTGAACCAGAGGAACATGCCTCCGAGGTCGATTACAACGTTGAATGTGGTGGCATTAGAACCAACTTGGATAGTGGTGAAGTATTGGTTAGCTGTGTCATCTTTTTTTATAGGGAAGTTGAATGCTTTTGGTTTTGGAGGGCTCTTCTTAGCATTTGAAATGGCACAGATTAATGCTAATAACAAGAAGAAGATAGCTGATTTAGTGGAAAACACCATTGTCAATGTGTATTAAAGCTCTAGGCTAATGTTGTTACTGGTTTGGCCTGGATTTGTTCACTCATTTATAGATTCTACAAGTTTAAATGGGAGTATTGCTTTGACTTGTTGACTTTGAGATATGATGGTGCCGACTAATCATCATTGATTAACATATCGATATTGTAGTATAATAATGCAGTAGATCTCTGTATATATGATTGTGTTTAAAGAATCAATTCCTGAAATGATAAAGATTGTTTAGAATAGAATGACATGTGTTCATTAGCCTTTCATGTTATGGATACAGAAGGCTCGATCAACTAATCATCATTGATTTAGTATAATAATGCATGCCGACATTGTAGTATAATAATGCATGGCGACATTGTAGTATAATAATGCAGTAGATCTCTTAATAATGCAGTAGATCTCTGTATATGTGATTGTGTTTAAAGAATCAAATCCTGAAATGATAAAAGAATGTTTAGAATAGAATGACATGTGTTCATGAGCCTTTCATGTTATGCGATACAGAAGGCTCAACTCGGCTTTCGTAAGGCTCGACTATTTCGAGTTGAGCTTGAGCTCGAATTTATATTCGATTTGTTAGCGAGTCGAGCTCGACTCAGCTGGATAAAGTCCACTAAAAATAATTATTTTAATAAATTATAATTTTTTATACATATTTTTAATATTTTTTATAGATAAAGCTCGTATTTTTTAGAGCTCGAGCTCGTTTCTTTACTCGTTTGTTAACGAGTTGAAGTTCGGCTCAATAGAGTTTGAACTCAAATTCGAGTATCAAATACTCGACTCAGTTCGGCTAGAAAAATAACACAACTGGCTTCCTCTTTTATCTTGCTTAAGGAGTGCTTTGATAGGAAACTATTATGTGCGGTTTGTTAACAAATTAAAATCAATAAGGATTTATTCACCTTAACTGAAAATTTACTAAATTAAACTAACTTGAATTTAAATATAGTTGTATATAATAAAAATTAAGTTGAATTGATGAGGTTTTCGGTTGAAAATAATAAAGGTTAATATTGGGGTAAAAATAACCTCTTGTCAAACATCTATTTCGAATATCATGTAACTCACCTAACCACATTTAACTCATTTACTTACTATTTATTAAATAATTTATGTTATTAACTTTATATTTTTAAATATTGACAAACCAAACCCGTGATTTTATTTTCTGGAAAGTTGGAGTAATTATCATTAGGTTTAATAAATGGAGCAAGTTCAATGATTAAAGTGTGCACTTGGAATGGAAAATTAATATTGGAAGGTGTGTATGCCTAAAGATTCGTTTTGTAATAGATATTTAGAAGTAGGAACCAATAGAAAGTCCAAAATGATGAAATTAATGTGGAGTAGGGCTGTGTTTTTTTAGAAAATCAGCTCAGTTAAATTCAATCCAGTCCAGTTTAATTTATTTTAACTTGACTTAATTATAATTTATACGTTATTTCAATTCAATTTAATTAAGTTCTGTTCAGTTCAGTAAATTTCAGTTAAAGAAAATCACATAAGAATATTTTATCTTCAATAGAAATTTACTGAATTGAATTAAACTGATTAAATTAAATTAAACTAAATTAAAATAAAATATAAATTATAACTAAATCAAATTAAAATGAATTGGAGTAATTTTTAATCAAAGAGAACCTAACTTAACATACTATATTAGCGGACATAATCACGTTGCAAACCATTCATTATGTAGCTTGCTTTTTTTTTTAAAGAGCCACTTGTATTGTATCGTTCATTATGTAGTTTCTTAAAAGCCAAATAGCATTGCAAAAGTAAGAGAGAAGTTTTGGGTATGTCTACAAAATCTAGAGAGTAAAAGGATTGTTTGCAAGTTAAAATGAAGTCGTTAGATGAGCGTTGGATCAAAACAGCAGTTTGATCCAACGTCACCTGCTCTTCTCTCCAGGGTATATAAGATCATTTATATTATACTCTATCCCCGTTTCATTTGTAATTTTCAATTAGTTTATTTTACTTGCAAAGATCAGCAGAGGCTAGTTATACATAGAGAGCTGGAATGATTGGCAGTTGGTTTGAATAAGTTGTGATAGCAAATGCATAGCTTCGATTAATCTTTGTAAGATTGTTCCGATTTCTCGAGTAGTGAAATTGTAATTGTTTAATTTTATAATATTATCGTGCCAAAAGTTTGTTATATCTTATATTCTTTTCCAATTTGCTTTATTTGTGCATATATGTGATTGATTTAGTTGCATTAATTGAATTGTTGCCACTTTTAACAAGATCCTTAGTTCTTCTTACTTGCCACAACGCAAAGAGGCACAAACTTCATATGATTCAAGAGAAGCTTACTAGATTCATTATGGAGTTTTCGATTCTCTCCCACTCATCAAATTAGGGAGTAAAGTTTAATTAATTGTATAATTAACTCAACATGTTATATTTGTAGTTTAAAATTAATTTATAGTTACTTAAAGTTAAAAGGTTTAGACAATTAAAGTACCATTCAGTTGGTAAGACACTTCAATTTTAACTAATAGGTCGGAGTTCGAGTGACCTTTTATTGTTAAATTTTTTTTCTGAAAAGTTTGAAAGAAAAAAGTTAAAATGAAAAGTTATTTTTGAAAATATATAGGGCTTTATAGTGTACTGATTCTTTGAGTTTGCAGATTTTATCCTGATTGAACCTTGTGCTTTATTATGAAAACTTTGGTTCCATGGTGGTTTCTAATATCCCTTCTGTTGATCCTGAGTGGCAAGTTGTTATATAAGAAAGTTATGTCCGAATATGCGGGATATTCCCATTTGATGATGTAATTTGATTTCGTGACTTAATAATACTCCCTCCGTTCTATTAAACATATTCTACGTAAATATGAGGATTGAGTTGTCTTACAATGAACACTTCCGATCCTAAGACCAACTCCAACGGGGTTTGATCGAAACACATACCTAAATAGTTAAAGTTGGCTTTGAAGTTAAGAGCCTTCTACGGTGATGCCTGGCATATTTCCTTCTCAAATACCATCTGTGTTTGATATTACGTTCATCACCTACTTGACATTCACTTCTTTCTTTGCCAGGCTGATGGGAAGTGCCAGAGCTTGATTCATGCCTGATTCTGGTAGCTTCGGCACACATGTCATCAACCAAAGTTTCTGTATTCTTGGAGGTAATTCCCCCGAGATACCAGGAAATCACAGGAGGAGCAAAGGCTAGTTGAACGAGTTGCTCTAAGCTCACTTTTGAGGCGATCCGTCCCCTCCCTTTACTGCAAGTGACATAGTCTGTCAACGAATCAGGTTTGCTTGGACTGCATAGTTCTTCATCGATAAAGACAGGTTCAACTTTCCAGCACCCTTCAAATCTCCGCATGAATCCAGAGTTTAATTGTTTAAATTTCATCTGATCATGTCAATAAATATAGCTAGGTCAAGTTTGCAAGTACTAGTAAGAGCAACTTCAACAAGGTGTAGTATTTCCTTACTGTGCAGTCTTGTCTGTTCTGATCTATTAGAACATGAACTGAAACGGTTCCAGAGAAGCAGAGGAATTTCCAAAATGCTGCTTGTTCTAGTTCCACAACCTGCCTCGATCCATCATCAATTAAGACCTTCCGCGCAAGCACTTCCTGAGGCATGTCATGATACTCTAATTCAACCTGATGCTATATAGTCTCTAATGAAATGTCAACAATCTCTCATGTGTTTTCATCATTCCTCAGTTCACCTTCCTGATATTGCTAAGTTTTGCTTAAAACCGTTTTCTGAGAGACGGAATCAACTTCAAATGCTTAGTTACAAACATCACATGTTTATAATATAGTTGCATTACTAAAATGTCATATGATCAGTGTTGATTCCTTCTCTCGAAGAGACAGTCTCTTATAACATATAAAGACAGAGACAATTCTGAAGCAAGAATTACCTTAATATGTCTAAAAACTCTCTTGTTTGCAGTGTCTGTTAGAATGTTGTACACTGCTTCTGGTGGCAAACCAACATTGATTTTCAAATTCAGATTACAAATAGAATCTGTAGGCATATCTACCTGCACAAGGTTGTCAACAAAACAAATCCACTGAAACATTCAATAAAAAGACACCATTCGGCTAATATAGAGGTGATTTAGGCATTCCACATCTTTATCTGATCTCAGTAACAGGGGCGTCCCCCCCTAAGATTTGAACGCTTTAAATAATCACATACTCTCTCCGTCCCAAACCAGCTGTCTCGTAGAAGCAGCTTAGATAGAAGGGGCATAGTGGGAAGTACATATAATTTGGGCGGAACCAGGAAGGACATAGTGGGACTGGGGAGTATATATAATTTGAGCCCCCGACTTCAAATCCTGGGTCCGTCCCTGCACAATAATACGACACGTAACGACAAAATCAGTTAACACTTGCTTACCTTTATATCTGGAGGATGATCCACCCATGCTGGGTTTCGTTTCCAGGGAAGCAGTTGCTTTTCTAAGGTCAACTCTTTGGCAGATGACCCTGATCCACTGCTCCGATGAAAACACTGATCTGATTTTCTGCCTTTGTTATCGCTCTTCCACGGCTTGAAATGCTTCTGCAGCAAGATATTATCACAAACGTCTAATTCTCAACTACAAATCCGATCTCAACTTCGCATTTTTGTTTCACATAATGAAAGCAAGAACCTTAATTACCTCTACAGATTCACACACTTTCTGCTGGAAGTTTGTGACAAAGCTATTTAGATTAGAAAGTTCAAATCTATCGTCTCCTGAACATTTCGTGTTCAATCGATTACCCTGAGCTTCATCCATGTTAGCCTGTTGAAGTTGCAGATTATGCAGAATCTGAGTCAAGAATGACAATATAAGCCAAACACAGGTGCAGAACAAGAACAAAAAAGTATTTAAACCAATCAAAGAGCTTTGCCGAATATGACCTTTTGAGTTGAATGAAGAATAAATTAAGCTGAAGACTGAAGTGATGACTATTGCTTTGATAGAAACATTTCAAAGAAATTTTAATCAATGCAATTCAGTTCCAATCTTCAGAGACTTTGTTAGCTGTTAGGTAGGCATTGACAACGATCGATATCATCCTGACAAAAAATTGTCTAAATGCTTGTCACATTACAGAACACGTTTTATTTCAGTAATCGAAATGACATATTACAACGAATCTTAACATTAACAACAATTATTGGAACATCAAAGTCTTTAAATAGCGATATCTTGTTCAAAGACGTATAGAGGACTCGGATCTAATGACGCGAACCCAAGTAGGTCGATGTTCGACTGAAGAATATCCATGTCTTTATCAGGTAAAGTAACCCACGCCTCGATTCCACCTCCTGATCTAGTATCCATCAAAAACACCTTGTTCGCGACTAAAGAGTTAACAACATCTGCATCACCCTGGCTAACCCAAACCGGTTTTCCCCATCCAAAATCCACTTCATGCATTCCACCATTGCATAGGCTAGATACCGCTATAAAGTCAGCATAGCCATCTCCGCGAAGTTCTTTGTTATCTTTGATGCACTGTTGCAATCCCACTTCTCCTTTTATGGCCTCGATAAAATTATTGTTAAGTCTATCAGTAGCACATTTTACGAGCCTAACGAGGGAACCGACTTCTACTTTTTCGATTTCATCTGCCTTGTACTGAGCACTAGCAGTCCACATAATATTCCCAATTGTGTAAGGTGGAAAAGGTGGAATGCTTCTTTGCCTCAAGTTCACTGCTAAACCCTAAAAAGACTGTTTTTGCTTGTAACAATCTGATGATGATGATCTCAATTTCGCAGTCATGGCACATTTCCAAATTAGGCATGCTACCGCCATCACTCGACTTGGGGAAGAGGTTTTCCTTTTTAACATCAGTAAGGATGAAGCAGAAAATACAAATCGCCTTGTCACTGCCTTGTCTACTTTTCGCGGATAAACAACAAGAACTACTTTCTCAATTGCTTGTGGTCGTTGGATGGGATTTTTGGAGGGAAAATCCGAGGTTGAAATAAAACTTGGGCATATAAGATGTGAACAGCCACGAGTTGTGGCCGCCCAAGCCTTCATAAAAGTTGAATACGAGTACCCATCGATGATCTTATGTGAGTGGTATATTCCTATTGCAAAACCACCACAAGCGAATTCACTTACTTGAATCATGCTTACACATGTCTTGGAACGTAGCTCTTCTGAACTAGGATCAAATGGGAGTAGTTGATGTATCAGCTAATAGTTTGGCTTCATGAGGAAATCATCGAGACGATCATTGACTTGGGCTTCTACGTAATATACCCCCTCGTCGTTGCAATCAATGAAGCCCTCCTCTGCAAAGACCTTACCTGCTAGTGGATAGAATTGTGTCAAGGTTTCTGATAGGGACTTCTTTAAGACCTCTCTTATTCGTTCCGATTTCAACATGCGATGCTTGTGGTCGGCCCTAGCTGCTTGTTGTTGATCATTGTTTCCGTAGAAGAAAACAAAAGGCGTATAGATGTTGGGGAAGACCCGGTCCAAGAGTGAAAGCTTATACAGTTTAGAGTGGTCTGGAGTTGGAACAGCAGGTTTTATATGGCTCACAGAGAGTATCTCTACTTCCAATCCTTTTGTTTTCCCTTTTTCTTCACTGCAATTTGAAAATTTGTAACAATATTAATAAGTATACTCCAGAAAATTCCATCTACTCAGGAGATGTTATGTTATTCGAAACCTCGCCCACACTCACCCCTACTATTCGCGAAACAATTCTTCCATGTTATCGACACTTACCATAACAAAAATTTATGTTACTAGTGGATTAATTGGAAATTTTTATCCACCGACTGATTGTCACTTAGATTTATAAGTTCCCTAAACAAAAACATAAGCAAAATGTCCCAAAGCTGTATACATCACCAAATATTCGGCGAATTTGGTCCCTAGCCAATGGATCGAATGATGTGGAGAACTGAGGTGCGAATTAGAGCAAATATCTTGGTGCGAATTCGTTATTTTGGGAGAAAATTTACGCCCAATTAAACCAAACACTCTCAAGTTGAAAGTTTTTCTCCTTTTCAAATTGTGTACTTAATTACAAAAAAATCTGCCTGTTTTTTTAATTAAATTACAAGTACTAATTAATACCTTCCCCATCAAAATAAATTCATCATTAAAAGTAATCTATTTAAAACTTAATTCCAAACACTAATTCAACACAACAAATCAATTAATTCACCATTTAAAAAAGGTAAAGGGCGCCAATAAAAATAGTAGTACAAGACAAGAAAATCACTTGCCTTGATGTACAAGCAGGACGTCACATGTTGCCTTTTAAGCTCCATTTTACACCTCAAATATGATCATTAAATTGCAACAAAAATCATACTCATGGATTGAAATAGAAGTGGATGTTTGATATACGAATTAAATAGACCAGACTTTAACAAGCATTACAAATCTTGATCACGTTAAATTGAGTGCAACATTTATTATGAGATTAATCTGTTCTGAAATTCGTAATTACTTTTAATATAATAAATTGTACTTTCGCAAATTGTTTATCAATGACTGAAGAATATGAACTTTCTACTTATGATCGTCACGAATTGAATTATAATTAAATTTCTTTAGGTCGATTACCGATGTCCATAACGGGCGATTACACAATTCGAACAATAACACCAACTATAAAAACGAACGACAAATTGTGATAATAGATGTGATAGCTAGTAGGGAACTGTGGAGAAAATAAATATTAGACGATTAGTAAAGTACAATAAATGGATTTTGAGACGGGAGAAATGATGATGATTTGAGTGTAGGATAATGAAGCTCTTGGATACCAGTACTACATACATATATTTACTTATATAGTGTATATATATATGTTTTCATACACTAATTTTAAATAAACCGTACTAATTATTACTTAACGCGCATTTGACAATTGATGAAATTAAGGGGTACTATTGTATTCACAAACACGCAAGCTGCTAGGGACGACCGCAGTACTCCCATCATTGCGATTTGCGATTTGAAATTAAACAATTGGAAATTTTTATAGAGGGATTCACGTTCTTGT
The DNA here is from genome assembly GCA_036897095.1 of Plantago elongata. Taxonomy (NCBI): domain Eukaryota; kingdom Viridiplantae; phylum Streptophyta; class Magnoliopsida; order Lamiales; family Plantaginaceae; genus Plantago; species Plantago elongata. Next base: position 15,363 of record JAYMSP010001920.1, on the reverse strand, counting down.
GAATGCTGTCCTCTTTTTTATTAATTGTCAAATTTAATTTTGAGTAATGTGAATATTTGTAACTAATTATAATTCTCTTAAAAGTTATATAATATGTGTTTAATTTTTTTAAAAATTAACGAAAAAATTAAATTTAAATAACAAGTAGCGGTTGAGGGCGATGAAAAACGATAATAGAGTGCGATATGGATCAATAATTGAATACGATAGAGAGCAATGGACACATATCACATGTTGATACATTGACTGATAATAGTCAGGGCAACACATTAAGGCTCCGTTTAGTACATATGGACCAATTATAACATGTATTAAATCACTATTTGAAGATTATAGACCCGTTTATTTCGAAAAAGTAAGAAATTCTTAGTGTCCATAATTAGGTTCGGAAATTCCGAATCCAAACCAAGCGGTCAATGAAATCGATGCACGTGGTAAGTGTCCATCTCGTTAGCCGGCTGTAATTAAAAAAATGATGTCCTCTTCAGAAGCGGCCAACGGCTTTTTGCTTGCTAAAGTCGGAGATGATGACTACTTGACATCGAATGAGTTATCGTTTTTGGTTGAATAAAATAATAAAATTTAATTTATCCTCACAAAATCATGACTTTATTTAGGAAAGTTTGTGAGTATTCGTTCTGCCATAAAATATAAAGCCTCTAAAAAAAAAATTGCTGGACGTTAGAATCGAGGACAGAGAAATTTCCCAAAGATTGAACATTAGTTACCTTTATAAGGTAAGAATTAGGACAAAGCGGAGATATTATTAGTCGGACCAAATAAAAGCCTAGGTATCAATTCCAAGTCTGAGCCAAAAAATTCTTCAGTCACTTATGTACATAAAAGAGGGCATACTAAGTCTTACCATCAAGTAAATCTCAATCATCATGTTTAATTAAATATAATTACTTACTTAAATTAATATACTTAATTTGTACATTTATTCATTTTTTATAATTGATTATTATATTATTAATAATAATAATATATCAATTACAATATTGAGATATATTAATTATAATATATTTATAACAGATGTAATAATTTTTTTTTGGAACTCAGAGAACTCTTTTTACCAAAAACAAATACAACACAAGGCGATCAAAAAGCGATCTAGCCAATGTTCAAAGTAAACATAAATTAACAAATAAAATCTAATTAAGTCTAACTACTAAAGCATGAGTTGCCCCAGACGGGTTCTCAAAATTGGGGATGTCCACGCCCTATAAACTATGGTGTCTATTATTTTCCGGGTGACACGGTCGATTCCTGGTGCAGCAGGAGGTGTATCGAAACATTATTCATTTCGAAGGAGCCATGTCTCATAAATAATATCAGTGAATGCGATCTTTAGTAGGCTAGCTCTCCACCCTTTGCCCCTTGTATTCCACACGATCCAGTTGAGTTTCGCTTGCCATCCACTCGGTGTATGTTGGGACTTTCGCCAGGCAAGGACAACAACCCAGATTGCACCCGTGGCAGCGCGGGCGAAGAGCAGGTGTTGCAGTGTTTCCGGGTTGGAGCAAAAACAACATAAGTCATCCGCCAGCATCCCGAACCTGCATAATCTATCTTTGGTGGCTAGTCGTTGTTGACACGTGGGCTAAGTAACCATCATTGCTCGAGGGCGAGAACCATTCCTATAGAACAAGTCTTTCGACACAACTGGGGTCCCCTGTCCATGTAATTCCCTATACATAAGACCAATTTTGAATTTAGGAAGAGTAAGCATGGCATTCCAGGTCGGGCTTTGGGTTGTAAACTCCTGACATTTGAGTATTCCTCGGAGAATCCATGAACTCGACACATGGGGATCATCAATCATAATTCATTCTTGTGGCATATAGTATATGTGAACCCACTTAACCCAAAGATTGTTTTGCTTACCACACATATTCCATAACAATTTCAAGAGACATGCAACACTCCATTCTTGTAGTGAAATAATCTATCGCCCACCTTTGTATTTGGGTAAACAAACCTTCTCCCATGCCACTAGGGCTTTGCTCGAAATAGTATCACTATTTGACCATAAAAATGATCGATATGGCTTCAATCCAATGTATCACTTCCTTGGGTAAGGGGAAGCATTGGAGCTAGTAGTTTGCAGTTGCAAAGAGTACACTTTTAATTAACTGCTCCCTTTCAGCATAGCTAAGTAATTTAGCACTCCAATGGTGGATTCTAGCAACAATCTTATTAATTAACGGTTGATACTGGAGAACCGTCAACTTCCGGCTAGTTAGGGGAACTCCTAGATAACGAAAAGGCAATATCATAATGTAATAATTACCATATTACATTATGATATTAATATACTATATGATTATATTTTTGTTAATTTAGATAAAAATTTAATGTGAAAGGGCTCATAAATAGTTTAGTTCGCAATTTGGTTCGTATAAAAGTGATTTGTAAACACATTCCACTTGTCTTGGTTATCCATGAACTACTTTTACATAAATTTTTGTAATTTTATTCTAAATACTTCATATAATTTTAAGTTTAATTAAAGAAATAAAAACTATATTTAAAAATTAATCATTTTAAATAAGTAATTGTATTTAATTATTATATTTAATTATTAAATTTAATTTTAATTTTTGATATTATTATTAATATTAATTATAACTTATTCGGATACTTAAATTAACTACTTTCAGTTATAAATTATAACACACATAGTTTATCCAACGTGAACATTTTGACGGCAACAAAATACTTCTTTGACTCCAATAATTATATATATGAGTCCTATTATTTAATTTAATGTAATTATTTTTATTTTTATAGAATGTATCTTTTAATTTTTTTAAAATATGTAATTAATTAATAATATTTAAAATAATGTAAATATGAAGTTTTAAAAGAAACTAGAAATTTAACACACAGTACTCGCGTGCGAACTTTTAACTTATTATTTTTTTTGAAAAAACTTATAAATTACTAATTTACATTATTGTAGTACTATTAATTATAGTGTAAATTTTTAAAAAGGTTACACCATAATTAAAATGTATTGCAAGGAATAAAATGTTAAAATGAGGAGTGAAAAGTAAAAAATAAAAGTTGATCCGTCCATTACCATGTATTCTTCCATTTTAATAGTGATAGTATATGTTGTTAAAAAATAAGGATTGAGTTGGAAGTTGAAAAGTATTATGATAGTTACTTCTTGAATTGAATATGTAGTTAACATACAAAGTAAGTAATTATTGTTGATGCTATAGACAAATGAAATTAACTATCATGTATTGAAATGGAATACGTGCTAGAGTATTGTAAGGAGTTATTGTAATAAATAACAGCATCATGTCCCTTTTAGCAATTATGTTCAAACTTCAAATAACCTAATTGGAGGCTAAAAAAGGAAAACAATTAATTTGATCAACTAACTAATTTCAATGTCGGTAAAAATCTAAAAAAGGTATGGTAGATTGTACAGAGACCATTTTGATACCAGTAGAATGTAATCGTTCAAAATATACTATAATAACAATGTATTCAAAAGAGATACTTCGCAGATTTTTAAAGTAAAATGATGATGTGAATTAACATATATGATTAATTGAATATTAAATTGTAAACAAATTAATTTTAAATTTTCTAAAAATATAAAAATTAAATAAATTCATTTAAATTTCATTTTTCATATAAAAATTAGGAAATTTGAAATAATTTTCAAATAAATTAATTTTGTTACATAAAAATATTAAAAAATGCATAAAAATAATGGTAAAAATTAAAATTAGTCTAAAAATATCAGAAAATTTAAAAATAAAATTTCTTATAATGCAAAAATAAATTTGATTTTTAAAAAAATGTAATGTTTGAAAAACCATATTAACACACCATAATTTGGTAGTTTGTATGCTGGCAGCCTGGCACCAATATGTGCTAATTAAAAAAATCATATTTACACACCATAGAATTAAACATTTTTTCTTAATTAAATAAATTATTAAAAAAATTATTTTGAATTTCTTATTTTTATATGAAAAACAAAATTTAAATGAATTTAATCAATTTTTTTTATTATTTAGATAATTTTAAATCAATTTAGTTATAACTGAATATTCAATTAATCATACATGTCAATCCACATCAATCATCCAATCCTATTTGTCAATCCACATCATCATTTTTGGTTTTAAAAATTTACAAAGTACCTTTTTTGGACATATTGTTATTATAGTGTACCCTTTTTGGACGGGTACATTCTACTGGTACTAAAATGGTCGGTGATTTGCCCCTGATTGTCCTTCTTTTTATAATATTAATAGATAATAAAAATAAATATAATTGTAAAAGAAATGAAAAATAAAAAAGAAAGTTGTCAAATGACCAAACAAAAGCCTAATAATATTTTTGGACTAAATACAAATAAGGTCCAAACATTTTTGTTGAAGTGAAATTTGTGGTCCAGTTCAGATGTGTCACAATTAATGAACAGTAAAATAATATCATTAACCGCAAATCTCAAAACCAACGCATGAAGCGGTTATTGTCCATATTACGTCATGAATAGTGGAATAAGAACACTCTCTCCAGATCTATAATCCAAAACAAACGAAGTATTTTTAATGGATTATAATTTAGTCATCTGAAATATGGGTATTTTTTTTGGGGTCTGAGCGGCTATAACTTTACTTGTTATAATTTAAGTGGGTATCGTACCAAACACAGTCTAACTTAGGTAGAAAATCTGAAGTAACTTTATAATAACTAGGAAAGATTTGATCGAAACAATATTTCGAAATGGACTTTGGTCAAATAGCATTTCTTCAAGCCCGAACCAAGAAACGCGTTGAAATCAAAATGACAGGAAGAGAGAAATGGCGGCGAATATTGTTGCTACCAAGCAACCACCACCGGAGCTACACTGTAAACCCAAACACGGCGGTTTTGTTCGGCAACTACATCGACCAATCAAATGTCAACTCATGGAACTCCATCATTGCCGATTTATCTCGTAGTGGGAACTCATCGGAATCCCTCAAAGCTTTCTACTCCATGCGTAAATCCTCTATCAAACCCAATTCCACAACTTTTCCTTGTACCATCAAATCATGCTCTGCTCTCTCCGACCTCCGCTCCGGAAAGCAGGCCCACCAGCAAGCATTCATCTTCGGATACGCTTCCGATGTTTTCGTTTCGTCGGCTCTAATCGACATGTACTCTAGCTGTGGCCAGTTAAAAGATGCGCTCCACCTGTTTGATGAAATGCCTAGCAGAAATGTGGTTTCTTGGACGTCTATGATTAATGGTTATGTTAAGAATGGGTGTCCCAGAGAGGCTTTTTTGCTTTTTAAGCAGCTTTTAGTTGGAGAAAGGGGGAGTCTTGATGGTGTTGACGGGGTTGCAGCGACATCGGTTTTGCTGGCGTGTTCGGTTCTTTCTGAGAAGAATGCGACTCGGGGGGTTCATGGGTTTGTGGTGAAAGGAGGGTTGGATGGGGATTTGAGAGTTGGGAACACGTTGATTGATGCGTATGGGAAGTGTGGGGAGTTGGAGGAGTCGGAGAAAGTGTTTGATGAGATGGCAGAAAAGGATTTGGTTTCTTGGAATTCGTTGATTGCGTTGTATGCGCAGCATGGTTATGGTAATGAGGCCATTGGAGCTTTCCGTTCACTCGTATCGAATGCTGGGATTGTGTTTAATGCGGTGACGTTATCTGCAGTTCTACTTGCTTGTGCACATTCTGGGGCTCTTCAAATTGGCAAGTGCATACATGACCAGGTTATAAAGATGAAACTGGAGAAAAATGTTTATGTGGGCACTTCAATTATTGACATGTACTGCAAATGTGGAAGATTAAATATGGCTAGGAGAGTGTTTGACAGGATGGCGAACAAGAATGTGAAATGCTGGTCTGCCATGATTGCTGGTTATGGAATGCACGGCCAAGCTACAGAAGCACTGGCTGTCTTCTCTGACATGATAAATGCTGGGATAAAACCGAACAGTATCAGTTTTGTATCAGTTCTCTCGGCTTGTAGCCACGCTGGCCTTGTAGATGAAGGATGGAACTGGTTTTGTGCAATGCAGCACAGGTTTAAGGTAGAACCGACTGTTGAGCACTATGGTTGCATGGTTGATCTTCTTGGCCGTGCAGGGCGAGTCAAGAAAGCCTATGATCTTATCTTGGAGATGAGAGTTAGGCCAGATTCTGTTATATGGTGTTCTCTTTTGGCATCCTGTAGGATGCACAAAAATGTGGAGCTCGGTGAGATTTCTGTTAGGAAATTGCTTGAGTTAGATCCTAACAATTCTGGTTATTACGCATTACTTTCAAATATTTATGGTGATGCTGGTAGGTGGGACGATGTAGAAAGAATTGGAGTATTTATGAAAAAGAAAGGTTTTCTAAAATCACCTGGATATAGTCTTGTGGAACTTAAAGGTCATGTTGATATATTTTTTGCTGGAGATAAGAGCCATCCTCAGCACAAGAAGATTCATGCTTATTTGGTGAAATTATTGGCCAAACTTGAAGAAGTTGGATATGTACAATCTGCTGCATCAGTTGGTCATGATGTGGATGAAGAGGAAAAGGGGATGGAGTTACGAATTCACAGTGAAAAGCTTGCTGTGGCATTTGGAGTTATGAATTCAGCTCCTGGTACAACAATTCAAGTCATTAAGAATCTTAGAACTTGTGGAGACTGTCATATGACAATTAAATTGATTTCCAAGGTCACCGATCGTGAAATCGTAATTAGGGATCCAAAACGATTCCACCATATTAAGAGAGGTATCTGTTCATGTGGAGACTACTGGTGATGTATACATCGTGTCAATCACATGATCGATGGCCAATCTTTAAGAAATGGATCGATTCTTCTTTCCCAAAATGCACAGCCTGCCGAAATTGGAGCTTTGATGTTATTCATGAATACAGTGAATAACTAGAGCTATTCTGTGTTTTTGGTGGTCGGAGGACTAAATGTTTTGGCTGCCTTCATTCTGCTTAAGCGCTTACCGTCCATACAGTGTCCCATTACAGCTCGAAAAGGTGCTGCAATGCCTGAGGTGGAAGTGAGTCCTCTTTAAGTTTAAAAGTGGTGAATACATTGAACATTCATTCTACTGTATGCATTGATTTCACTTTTCAGTAGGTCAACTAAAGACCATACTATAAGTTTACATCAATTGTGAAAATGGAAACGGTACATTCTCATTCTCAAACTCTCAAGATCACAGATGTCAATAGCAACATAATTCAACTTGACTTTGATGTTAAAGAAAAATTTCTACGTCGACGATGCCTGGCGTTTTTCCTCCTCAAAGCCCATCTCTCTTTGATATTTAGTGCATCGAATACTTCACATTCGTCAGATCTTTCCTTGGACAAACGGCATGTTTCCAAGGTGGATTCTTGCCTGATCCTGGCTGCTTCAGCTACCAAGTCGTTTATCAACATTTCTGTCGTCTTAGCTGTGATTCCTCTGAGGTACCACGATATGGGAGGAGGTGGAACGATAGATGGTTGAATAAGCTGCTGTAAACTCAGTTTTGAGGCAATTCTTCCTCTGCCTTTAGTGCACGCAGCATATTCCCTCGACGAAGTAGGCTTCAATGGGTGGCATAACTCTTCATCTATGAATACAGGTTCTGCCTTCCATGTCCCTTCGAATCTTTGCATGAATCCCGACTTTATTTGCTTGAATTTCATCTGATAAATAAATAGCAAGTATTTTCAGATTGATATCCAGATGTTTGGATAAAATATCAATTCTCTTTATCAGAACATAATTACCGTATAGTCTTCTCTGTTTTGATCTACAAGAACATGAACTGAGATAGTTCCAGACCACCAAAGGAATTTCCAAATCGCCGCTTGCTCCACTTCAACCACCTGCCTTGAACCTTCATCAACTAAGACCTTCCGCGATATTACTTCCTGAAAATCATGAACTGATTGTTTGATCTCTTTTCTCTCCTCTCTTTCCAGTGTTTCCAGAAATTACTTCTCTATGTAAGCAAATGGTGACTCTCAAGCATTCATTACCTTGATGTTTTTGAAAACTCTCTTATTGTCAGGGTCCGTCACAATATTGTATACTGCTTCGGGTGGCAAACCGACACTGACTTCTGAATACAGGTTGCACAGAGAACCTTTTGGAACAGTGACCTGCAAGAACAATGCCATTGAATGAGACATTATAACTGCACACAGTTCATTCCAGTATCATTGGTTTATCAGAGTTCAACAAGCAATGCTCATTTCGATCTATTACTAAGATAAGGCAAAAAGGTACACATGGAGTTTTACATGAAGCCCTGAACTGAATAAAGTAGTTCGATAGACTTTGTAAACACCATCAGACAATGTAACAATGAGACTGTACATAAGTTTTCAAACCTTAGTTTCACAAAGAAACACCACAGACAGTGTAACAATGGTACTGCTTATGCCAAAAAGGGAACATAACACATCTTATAATCAATACTCCACGATAATACCAGACATCATTTCTTGCTGAATGCTAAAGTTGGTTTTCTGTTGTTTTATTAAAACCATTGGAGACTTGAGTGCCAGTCTTATGAAAACCCAAAAAGGGGAACAACCAACAACATCCACACGGATTAGCATACAAGAAAATCGAATAGATAATTAATTCTACTACAAAACACATATAATGTCGTTACAATTGTCTGACCTTTATAATAGGAGGATGATCCGACCATGCACGATTCTCCTTCCATGGACGGAATTGCTCTTCTAAACTTAACTCTATGGTAGATGAGGGTGCTTTGGAGCTCCGAGGGAAGAACCCGAATTTAGAGCCATAGGCTCTTTTCTTCCATGGCTTTATATGAAACTGCAGCATAACAGAACATATGAAATTGATCGACCAAGTTATTGATTTAGCTCAAGCAAAACTGCTCCTACCTCGACGCACTCGCTCACTTTATTCTGGAAGTTCGAGACAAAGCTATGCAGATCAGATCTTGTCAACTTAGGAAACACAAAGCTATTTTTTCTAGAATCACTCTTGCTCAACTGAATATGAACATCACCCATTTCAACCTGTTCAACCTTGAGTCAGCACAACGATATTTCCAATAGATGCTCAAATAATGTACAAAATTCAGAAACTTGTCCAGATTATTTGCTGACTCTCAACTAGATACTCGTCGTAACTGTCGCATATCTAGTGTGAATTTTTTTTCTTTTGGCCTAGTTTAAAGTTGCAATTCAAACAGTACAGGCGAAAACACATTCAGAGCAACATCAGCAGACTTAAATCGAGGTCCTTTGCAAACTATAGTTATATGGCTACATTTGGTATAAAGGTTAGAGGGGATAACAGGCTGATGATATCTAGAAGGAAGACTAAGCCTGAAAAAGAAGCAAGGCTATGCATACTGAATCACGAATAGATAACACATTATATGCTAATCCGGAAAGCAACCAATGTCAGCCTGCAAAAATATTCCAACTGAATGCTTTTCCCGGTTTACAAAAAATCATGTATCATCACCATGAACATGGACTAATTTAGTCCAGAGAGCAACTTATGAGCAAAAAGTGATACAAAGTTTGCCAAGGATTCCATGACTCTAGCCTCTAGATACAGTAAAGTATCACTCAATTGCAGGAAAGAAATACAGAGAATCAAACATAATGCAGTTTTCAGCAGCATCGAGCGCAAAATCTTCAGAAATTACAAAACCATGCTCGCAATTGTTGCCTATATTGGTTTATTAATCGAAATGACTAGATTTTACAACTCTCTACAAGTTTGAGTTCACGGTATTAAATACTCTAACTCACTCCAACTTTTCGGCACTCAGATACAAACTCCACGCCATATTAAGTTTCCACTTGTTATGGCCTCCAAAGAGTTGAAAACCGAACACGAATGTGGGGAGCATTTATTGAAAAATTATTATAAATTGATTATATGCCAAGAATCTCAATAAATTCGATTTTAGATTAGATCGAATTATATCCGCGTAGCTCCAGTTCTTAGAACTAGCCAGAAAGATACAGAAATCTAGCTACAATTCCATACTCAGAACACAATGACACCAAGATTTCAATCAAAACACATAAAAATTGAATCTTTACAAAGAAGCAATTACCTCATCAGTGAATGCTACACAGAGCACTCCAACCGCAGAAAAAAAAAAAAAGGGTTTTCACTTTTCAAGTTGAATCTAATCTAATCTTCTGCGAATTTTTTTTTCAACAATTTCTTCTTGCAACAACCATTACAAGGGATTTGATCATGAGATCAGAGATAGACTGAATTTGGATAACTCTGTTAGCCACCAAAAAAGAAAAAATAAACAAGAAATGGACAGATTTGATTTGTGAATTGTGACTGTTGCTCATTGGTCGCCTGGGATCCACACAAGATTGAGTGATGCGTTACAAGGCACGCGCTTTTACGCCACTGGTAAAATCGCCTATTGTTTTCCCGATCACCTATGGGAGATTTAAGCTCACTTAAATAAATTTCGAGTTCGAGTCTTGTAAACGTAAAAACAACCGTTTAGAGAGCTGCCCCTAAAAAAGACTAGGCAGTGCTCGACTAGATTAGTAGCAAATACTAATGAAAAATCAGAAAAAAATATATCAGTCACATGAAAAAGAGAGCGACAAACATTATTACATTATATAACTACGAACATTAGGGGTAAGAACATGGGTTTTATTGATACGCATGAATAATGTACATAGATTGTTATCTAACGTATTGGTATTATTTAAAATATTTATTATATTTATAATTAATAACATTCTAGTCGATCTTTCTCTTGAAAGTATTAGGAACAATTTTATAATGCGACCTCATGCAACAGACTCAATGTATAAGAGTCAGACCAAAATTGAGTAACTATAGCGGAAAAGGTTTTTTTTCGTTCGAAATTGCAAAAATGTTAAATCTCTTAAATGTATGATGCATAATTTTGGGAAGAAGGATTGTTTTGCGCGATTCTATGGAACATGGAGAGCTGTTTACAAATATTAGGCCTCGACGCCTCACCTATATTTGACTTTGGTACATAGTGGTGTTTTGACTTCAGACATTACTGTCTTAATATATAGATTCTAGTTACAACAAAATTTAGGAAGAACGTAGCAATCACTATGTATAATATTTTTAAGGCCATTAGTATTTAGTAGTTACAAAGCTCTATGACCTTCTCAAAAAAATGAATTAACTTTGTGGATATATATATTATTGTTAATTATTTTATACCATGTTGGTATTAATAAGCATTGTGACTTGGTATAAATACAACATTCTAGAATCTAATACAGTAAGAACTAAAGTCATATACTTAACGAGGACGATCTCAACTATCAATAAAGCTCTATTTATATTTCTGAGTGAAATCGATCATAAATCTAGATTGCAAGCCTCGACTTCAAAAGTATCTGATAAAGTTAGAAATATATAGGCTTCATTTACTACTTCTCAAGGTACATTACCAATATCTGCAATAAAGAATGGTGTCATTTTATTACCGTTTCGAGTGCATGTAGACTATGAGAATCACTTGAGGGTATAGGTTCGGACTCTCCTAGGGATTTTATAGTGATCAAGTTTGGTTATCACCTTTCAAGGTCGAGAATGGCCTGTAGATAAGTAGATAACCTCCTAGAGTAAACCTTAAACATATGTTGAGGGTTCGATCTTTGACTTATTCAAAGGTTCGTAACACATATTCACTAGAAGAGTTCAGTTCGATCAATTAGTTACAGTATCATACTCAACAACCATAATTCCTAATCCTTAAAGCTTGTATTTTATACCAAGTCTGCCAAAAGTAGTTGGCAAGAGGGTTATCCGTTTAGGTGTACCAACATATAAATAACTAAAATTTAATCAACTGAACCGAATTTAATTTTATTGAATTAAACTGAAATAAAATATAAATTATATTTAAATGAAATTAAATTAAATTTAATTGAATTAAACTAAATTAATTTTAAGTGGAATGTTATTATATCTCAATCTTTAATTAACATTGTTCTTGTAGGCAAAATGCTCTAGCTCTATATATATAGAGTAAAGCTCACTCTAACATTTGCACAACAACCATCTTTCTTAATCCTTAAAGCACACAAAAATTCCATTGCAAGCACATAAAAATGGAACGACAAATCATTTCAAGAGAATTCATCAAGCCCTCTTCACCAACACCTGATCACCTCAGAACCCACAAGCTCTCTTTGTTTGATCAAATCGTTCCTCCTATTTACGTTCCCTTGGTGCAATACTTTCCATGCCCCAACAACGCCTCCGAAAACAACTCTGAGTATGTGTCCCGGTCGATACAGGTCCTGAAACGTTCCTTGTCCGAGATGCTAACTTGTTATTACCCCCTAGCCGGACGACTCAAAGATAAGTTATCTGTTGACTGCAACGATGAAGGGGTCCTATTTGTAATTTCGCAGATCAAGGGAACCCTGACGAACTTCTTGGAAGAACTTGAACCAGTTAAATGTCGAGACCACATCGCATGTGCACTTAGCTGGGACGAACCGGGGCCTGGTTCGTACCTGGCCACGATCCAGGTGAACTATTTTGATTGCGGTGGCATTGCAATTGGATCACTTTTCTTGCATAAAGTGACCGATGGTGCCTCAATTGGCACGTTCATGAAGGCTTGGGCTAAGAATGCCCAAAACTCAACGAAAACCGAAGGCCCTGATTATACATCTCAATCTCTATTCCCTCAAAATGAAGAAATGCAGAGGGACAGATACTTGTTCTCTGCGATGAAACAGTATTTCAAGTATGGTAAAACTGCCATGAGGCGTTATGTTTTCGATTCCGTGGCCATATCCACACTCAGGGCCGGATTGTCCACCGGAGGGCTCAAATTCCGCCCTTCAAGAGTCGAGGCCGTATCCGCTCTCCTCTGGAAGTGCTTCATGCTTGCGTCATCTGCGAATAAGAAAGTATCCCTAGTGACACATGGAGTGAACATGAGGCGAAAAGCGGAGCCCACATTACCTGATCACGCGTTTGGAAACTTTGTATGGTTGGTTCCTGCGTCAAGCGAAAATGAAACTGATGTTGATATTAAAGACTTGGTATGTAAGATGAGGAATTCTATAACTAAAATCGATAGCAAATTTGTTGCAAGAATGGAGGGTGCAGAAGGGTTACCCGGTTATCTTGAGAATCTTGAGGAATCCTGGAAAGAGTTCCCTGTGGACGCCGAATATTTGGCTATCTCAAGTTGGTGTAACTTTGGTCTTTACGATGTGGATTTTGGATGGGGGCGACCGATATGGATAACAAAATGTGATGCGGGTCATGAGACGGATTGGCCGTTCATTAATGTGGCTTGGCTAATGGACACGCGAGAACAAGATGGGATTGAAGCATGGGTTACAGTGAACCAAGAATACGTTCAAGCCCTCGACAACATTGAGGAGCTTAAGACTCTAGCCTTGATCGACCCTAGTCCGTTAGATATCGCAGGATTTGAAGCCATTCAGGAGATATCGACTGGTGGTACGCTGGACGTGCCACGGCTAATATTCAACAAACCCACAGTTCTGATTAATGGTATATCTTGATCAATCAAGTTTTTCAACATGCTCAAATAAAAGTGCAGCCAAGGAATGTACTTGAGTATTATTAATGATCTTTCAATATAAAGATGGTTTGTAAATTGCAAGTGTTTGGTGATGACGAATGCTTTACTAAGTTCAATCCGAATGGAATTTCTTTATGTTAAACTGAACATCATTCTGTTTGTGAATAATATTCTGAACAATAAAGTGCAGCTGATAAATGTTGACAACACAGAACTCAATATTGCTGTAAATCTGCAATTTTATCCTCACACAAAGAACGTCTTTGATCTCCTTATTATAATCCTCAACGCGTATATACCCTGTCTTCTCCTTTGATCTTCTCAATAATATCACTGTTAATACCATCTCCCGCATTCTTCTATTAGGGTGCCTAGTTCCACAACTGTTCCAGCATTCACCTTGTATTGAGTTAAAGCAGGAAAGATGATGTTCCCAATGGATTAAGGTTGCAAAGGTGGCTGACTTCTTGTCCTTAAGTTCACAGCAAGATATATACACCGTGTGCGATCTCAGTTTTGCTTTTTCAATATCATCCGTGACACGAGGACGAAATACAAATCGCCTTGTCACTGATCTATCTCGCTTTTGTGCAGCAAAAGCATGGTTCACCTCCACTACTCCTTCAGATCGCTGGACGGGATATTTCATATTTGGGAAGGAAAATCAAGGTCGAAAGGAAATAGGGGCATACAAGTTATGAACATTTAGCTCCCTCTTTTAGGACTAACCTGTGACCATAAAGCATCAGAAAAGTACTTAGCAGTACTTCTGTAAGCAACTTAGTAGTAATAAAATGAATGAACTTTTAGTCTGTGGTTAACAAAAAGAATACTGAGTAGGAATGGATTATATATTCTTCAACATTTACTCATTCACCACTGCACAATCAGATTTATTTTCACAAAAGTACATTTATTTATTTCATCATGAGCCTTCCCAAACAGAGGAAAGTACTCATGTGAGGTGAAATGTAGGAAAAATAGAACAAATTACGACGCACACCAATGCAATTATTATGAGACCTTCGTTCCTCATCCCATTCTTGTCATCGAAACAGTGACATTAAACGATTTCTGGTCTTCTTTGGGCATGCCACCGCAGGAAAGGATCTTTTTGCACTTGGCAAACAAATCATCAATTACTAAAGCACCAAAGTGTTGGGCCAACAAGGGCTCAGCCACGGATCTGATGCACTGGGTCGCATTGTAGCTGTTATCGTTAGCATAAACTGAACCTGCAGGTGGCTGATAGTCGATGCTGCCAAAATCATTCCATTTCACTTCTGAGGTCTCTATATGATTGATGGTGAATGAACCTTCCTTTTCAACCTCTATCTTGACTTCTCCTGGAGTTGGCATGTATTCTGGGACGTTGAATGAATGTAACTTCTCTTCTTCTACGACTCCCTGCACGAACATATATATTTTCAATGAGCCGGAATCAAGAGCATAGCTAGCCCTTCTCAGCCCCAGGCCAGATGGGAAAAATTAGTGTAAAATTTTAGAAATTTTAAACTCCATATAATTTGTATTCTTCAAAACTATTAAAAAAAAAAAGGTTTAGTTTACCTCTACAACCATTTCTTTCAGTGCCATTCCGATAACATCCCAAATGCAACTGGATTGCTTGGTAGAAGGATCCTCATCAGTTTTCCTGCTCATAATGGTTAACACCATCTTCCCTCCAGGTGCTACTTCCTCGGAACGACACTTTATAAAAGTTGCAAAATCGCTTTGAAATTGCTTATAGTATGCCTTGATCACACTTGCTGGACTGGTACTTGCCATGGA
>JAYMSP010001919.1:0-27721 GCA_036897095.1 Plantago elongata | reverse complement strand
TGTCAGGTATCCGTAAGCAATGCCCGGACTGTTACAAGTATAAGTAGATTAGGACTCATTATTGTTAGTTCTTAGAAGTATTCTTGAATTAGAATACTTCTAAAAACTAACAATAATGAGTCCTAATCTACTTATACTTGTAACAGTCCGGGCATTGCTTACGGATATATATATATATATATATATATATATATATATATATTAGATTGATGAATGAAAAGAGGTAAGGAAAATAGTTTTTTCATGGTACTAGAGCTATGTAAATCTCCAACGAGCATTGGTCCTGTCTCTCTACTTTTCCCTCAATGAATTTTGAGAAGAAAAAATAATTTTCGTATAGTTTGACAACACAGCGCAGTATGAGGAAATTGGAGTTTTCCAGGAATTCAGCCTTTGGATCATCACGAAATTTTGAAAGCATCAAGATAACTCGTGGAACTACAATCTGAACGCTGGAGATCGGAATCAAATAAGGTTTAATAGATCAAACTTCATTCTCAGTTAAGCAGCAGATTGCTGAAAATTATGATCCGATCTCATATGATATCTTCGCCAGGTAATCCCTCATCTTTTCCTTCAATGCAATCAATGTGATTGTCCTTGACTATATATCTTTTGTATATTTTCTCCCCTTTATCTTCCACTGCAGAACTCCCATATACAGAACCTCACGTTCGTATACCTCTTTCGAGTTCTCCTCTGATTGAACAGTCCACTGTTCTCGATCCCCTCCCATGTTCGAACAGTTTTCTTTAATCTGTTAAACTTCTCCTCTGATCGAACAACCTCACTGTTGTCGATCCCCTCCCATGTCCGAACAATTTTTCTGCAATATGTCGAACTTCTCTTCTGATCGAACAGTCCACGTTGTCGATCCCCTTCCGTGTTCGAACAGTTTTCTTCAATCTGTCAAAATTTCTTCTATCCTTCTGCAGTTGCTCGCGATTGTCGATCGCCCTCTTGTCCTACGAACAATCTTCCGGCCAGGTCTTCTTCTTTTGATTACATAGTGGATTTCTCTTCTTCATATGTAGTTGAGTTGTTTCTTCTTCTGTAGTCTACTGCTGCGTTTTCTCCATGCGTCATCGATTTCCTCGAGCAATTGTCTCCGCTCCGTTATGAGATCAGATTACGCTCCCGGAGTCGCACGTCCTGATCAAAAGGGTTATCCTCATCCCCATATCAACCTGATACGCCACCAGGCCATCCCACACAACTTCCTAGTCCGAAGCTCCTTTTGTGGTTAGAGTTCGAGAGTTTTTTGTTCCATCTCCAGTCGTTCGAGCTAGCTGTTTGAAGCTCTTGCTCCACTGTATCTTGGACTATTGTGGTCACATGTTGACCTCTCTCTGCCTACTCAGAACTATCTTTATGTGATCACTTAGTGATCCTTCTTTTCCACCTCTGTGTGGTCTTATATTCTCTCATATTTTGAATGTCTCTCTATGTTTGCTCTGGGTGAACTTCTTCCACCCGACTCTTGCAGACTCGAGCACCTCACTAGAGTAGGGTACAATATTTGGTTCCTCGTTGCCCATAACCAACTACCCATGGTATCGTCCATCGTTCGGTCATACATTTTGCCTCGCCTGCTCTCGTTCAACATCATGGATCAAATCTATTTATTCTTACCTATGAGTCGATTTTTCACCAAAGGACTTCCATAAGTATTGTTTGACGATTTTCAGGACATTCTCAACGTTCATTAAACTCCCGTTTCGACTGATGGGGAGTGTTAGAAGTATAAGTAGATTAGGACTCATTAATGTTAGTATTCAGAAGTATTATTGAATTATGATTTCTTATTATATTTAGCTATACATACTAAAATATATATGAGATTGATGAATGGGAAGAGTAGGGAAAATAGTTTTTCACGGACAAACTAATTTAAAATTGCACTTTTGAAACTTGTTTTACAATTTATTAAGGTTCAAATAAAGTCGTTAGTGATTTTTATAGATCTCGAAAAAATGATTCAAACATAGTTAAAAGTGGTCTCTATTTATATATCTTGAAAAAATATAGTTGTTAGTAATTTTTTTTTTAATTTTAATTTATAGACATTTTAAATTGGATAAAATTAAATTTAAAAAGAAAAATAAAGAGGTAAACAAATGAACTAGTGAAATGAAGAAAAGAATACGTGGGTCTACTCAATGAAGTTGTTGATGGTTTTGTTGGTTAAAGAAAATTGAAAAAATGCAGTGAATTAGTAAAAAATCCAGTTCATATCTCATCATTAATATAAATTGAAATACATTTTAATTATATAAAAGTAATTCTCCAATAATAAAATGTTTGTAATGGAGATTAGGATGAGCAAAACTCTTCTTTATGATATTATGTACTGCAGTTTAAAGTTACTGTAAAAGAAATTGTCGGCAGATTTCGTTTACAATACGTGGGAAATTAATGTACGATGTTTCACAATCGACCAATCTGTCCGATTTAAATTGTACTACAAAATTTGTAGTCGGCCCTTTTCAATAATTAGGAAACAGAAAATGACTTGTACGTACATGTCCTCTTAATATTTCTTCTTTCATGGTAAATGTTTTCATAAATTCAATAATTCCATTGCCTTTTGACGTTTTGTTATTGTTATGAAAAGTAGTTAGATCGTTTTAAAATTTAATATTAACATCACATGTTTAGTTATAAATATTATAATCGAGACATGTAATCATAAATGAATCATGTTAGAAATATCACACATAGCCTTGTATATTAGGGGTGAGCAAAACTAGGATCGGACCGAAAAACCGACCCTAACTGGACCGAAAAATTGGTCCTCGGTCCAGTCCGGGCCCGACTCGGTCCGGTCCTTGGTATGGAGGATTTCAATATTTCGGTCCTCGGTCCGGTCCGGTCCAAAAATCGACAAAATCGTGTGTCCACTGACCGGACCGAGATTTAACAAATATATACCTTATATTCCTCCAAACCCTAGCCCCATATCAACACTGCAGGCTGCAACCTTCTCCTCAGTCCTCAGCAGCCCTCCTTCTGTCCTCTGATCTGCCGCTCTCCACCACCGTCGTCTTCACTCTCCGGCCGCCACTCGTCGAGTCTTCACTCGTCCACCCGTTTCACCCGCACTTCACAGGTTCGGTTGCAAGAAATGACATCCTTCAAGTTTGAAGTATCCGGGATCTGGGAACCTGATGATTCCTTCTCAGGTTCGGTTGCAAGAAATGACATCCTTCAAGTTCTAATGGCGCCGATGGAAAAACCAAGTCATTTTGGTAGGAGGTAGGTATCTTCACTCGTCCACTCGTCCACCGCTCCTCTTCTTCACTCGTCGGCGTCGGTAATCGCCGCGCCGGTGCGTCGCCCAGACGCAATTCAGATCGGTGAATTTGGGGAAATTAGGAATATGGGTGTGGAGTTCACGAATTGGACCGACTGGCTGTTCCAAATGTCGATTCTATAGGTTGTTCCAAATGTCGAAACCAAACCCTCAATTGTCGATTCCAAATGTCCACAGGCTATTCTGTTTTTTCTGATTTTTTTTTTTGTAAAATTCGGTCCGTTTGGTCCAAGCCCGAAACCGGACCGACTTTTTCGGTCTGGTCCGGACCTGGACCGATCCAATATTGGTCCGGGCCTCGGTATTGAAAAATACCGAAAATCGGTCCGGACCAATATCGGTCCGGGTCCGGTTCGGGCCTGAACCGATGCTACCCCACGATGGTATGTGGTGACCCCACCCCACCCAACTACTCACACAAACATATTATTCTCCTAACATGTTTTATTTTCATCCTACGGAGATAAAGAAAATAGAGATAAGATCGAAGATATATTCCCCATCTACAAGTATCTCCTCCCATCAAACCCGTTCCCTAACAACCATCACGGCGGTACCACGCCACACACACACAACAATTATTATTTTGCAAACCTAATTTCCCAATCTATGACTATTTACCCCCCCTTCACCCGTTATGTATCTAGAAAGTAGATGGAAGATCGAAGAGGATTCCTGCCAGGAAAGTATCTACCAGATTCCCTCTCGGTTTCCAACAACCGCCTATAGTGGTATGTGTCAAAGCACCACGCATAAAATATTATTTTACAAACATAATATCATATGTTAACACAAAACCTCAACCCCCTCCCTACATGAAAATATAGCTTTACTAACTTAATCATAGAATCTTACAGCCGAAACGAATCTATGGGTTTGAGTATATTCCAGATTCGGACATGAGCATCATTATATCGAGGGTCTATTACCATTGGAGCCGCTCAAGGAGACGCCTGTCTCAAATTAGTCCCTCTTAGCGCAACAATTACACTTGAGTCCAATTTTCAAGTTTTATGTTGACCAACTTATCTCAAATTTTCGGAATTTTAAAAAACAAACACAACCTTAAGATAAGAATAATAAATAAGAAAATATTTGTTTATTTAAAAAAAAGAAGAAGTCATGGATACTTCCAGTCTACAACCACAATAAAGCACATGTAATGGAGATCATCCGAATCTCATCGTCATCATTGAATATCGGAGGAGCTCCATATCCGCCACTAGAAGCTCCGAGGGAAGCTCCACATTGGAGATTTCGTGGTCGTCTGGAGCTCCCAGTCCACTTCCATGGAGGTTTCAGGGCCTGGGAGCTCCGATGGAGATTTTGCCATGGATATTCTAAGCTTCCATGGTAGAACTTTATCAAATTTTATTTTTTTCCTGAAGTTTTCTATAAATTGCAATTTTAGTTCTTTAACAATCTCGTTTTACATTCAATTGAATTCAATTATTTTTTAATATTCTGAATTTACCCTATAACTATTTTAGTAGTTTTCAATTAAGTTTGTATTATTTGCAAAAGACCCCACAAAAAATTAAGTCTGTTTGGCCTTTCTCAAAATTTATTTTTTACACATGGGTAAAAATGACATTTTAAGCATTTAGTTCGAAAAAAATCAAATTTGTGGGCGTATATATAATTAAATTCATCTAAGCATGTTTGTATATGCTATTGATTGACTAAGGGGGATTTAGATGTAATTAGAACATCTAGCAAGGGTGCCAGATGTAATCCACCCTTATATCGAACTGAATTGAATTCGAGTTGAATAGACCCAAAGCTTAAATGTAAAATAACATAATACCAATGTAGTACAGTAAAGGCCGAGACGACCTTAACCATGTCCCTCAATCTTTTAAGTAAACATGTATAGAACAATGCATGCTCTTAAATCTATATTTAATGGGAAATTATTTATCATTACACATTTGGTGTGAAATTTAATATCTTATTGTATATAATTTTTTCTAACTATGTTTGTCGTTACACGAAAATGTATGATAAAGTTCAAATCGTTTATAAAAGAGAGGTAGAGAAATGATACATTTTATGTGCATATGAATGTTTAATATTGCAAACTGATTGTTGTTGTATTTATTAGTACGAATTACTTTTTCTAATCGTAAACTTTTTATTGTTTTTAGTAAACTTGTTCCAATCAAGTTTTATAAATTCTTTTTCAAATGTTTGGATTGGAACTCTTGATCCTAATCCCTTGTATAACATGGTGAATATAGTATAAACTAATCACACAATAGCAATCTTGCTCACTTAAACTGGCATGATCTTATGCTCGCCATAAGTTAAATAATTTTTAAAAAGTAGTGTCTTGATCTGGAGTGCTACTTTTTCTCTTTCTTAATGGGGCACTCTTTGTTATGTTTTAATATTGACCTACTATTACAAATATTTCTATTAAACTCAACCGTTATTCTAAAATACACTAAATATCCCGCTTCCACAGGCTTGAATTTTTGCCAACATAAAATTTATAATTACATAAAGATATTTGTTGGGAGAAAAAGAGAGAAAAACATGAAAATAGGAGAGAGTATAATAGAGAGAATGGAGAGTTCATTCTTCACTTGTATGTTGTATACAATGAGAGTACAAATAGGGGGTATTAAGAGTAAAGTTAGATCAAGGGCCTAAGAGTATATGAAGACTAGTACACTAACCCATTAACACCATTAAACTCCTTAATTATCCATTAACTAGTACAACTAATGTACATTTATCCATAACACTCCCCTTGAATGGACATTAGTTGACGATGTTGGCACACGAGAGATATACTGCCTCATTAAAAACATTGCTAAGAAAAATGCAGTGGGACAAAAACTTAGTTAAGGAAAAAAGAGTGCAGTGCGTATCCAACTCCCCTGATCAATGCACCATTGTACTTTTTCAAACTGCTGAAATTCCAATCTTCTAGATCAACTTCTCAAATGATGATGTCTGATATGATTTGGTGAGCAAATCTTCAAATCTTCTGTATTTGAATGGAAACTTCTTCACATAGATGATGTCGGAGAAGAACTTTTGTAATATGTAGCTCGTCTTCATGAGAAAGAACTTCCAAATACTTGGCTTGGAATATTATGTAGTTTCAATGTTCATAACATCACTCCATATAAGGTGGACCAATACGTCTCATGACCTTATCTTTATCACATGTATCAAAGATATGGAGGTGAAGATAATTATATGTGCTTATAATGTTGTCTCGTTAAAAACCTTGCTAGGAAAAATTCATTAGGATAAAAACCTAGTAGAAGGAAAAAAGAGTGCAACAATTGCTAATGTGATGCGCAAAACTACTCGATGATTTTTCAATCATTATCTCTTTCATATGCTCAAACTTCAGGTTGAGCTAACAATGGTGTAACCAATATTACTTTTCATGAGTCTTAAAATTTTTAACCCATACATCAATAGTTCACTGCGGTGAATGACATTCTGTATTTTATCAACATAAAGTTGATTATGATATGAGTATAGGTTTCACATATGAAACATTATTTCTCAAGAACTTTACTCATTTAATTCATGTTTTCTAACATGGTACATTCAGTCTCCTTGAGACTAAGTGTCAGAGATTATATCTCCCCCCAAAATATATGACATGCAAATCAAAACCTGTCGATTTTCGAATTCGTTTAATGAATTGGACTTCAGGTCCATTAACTCATTTTCTATCATCATGATGTCATTGAATGGTAACACATGTAAGAGCCCCATTAACATGTCCAATGAATCATGTCCATCAAATTTTGCATATGTTTATTCATTTCTCGGTTCCATGTACACCGGTATTTCAAATCGCTTTCTTTAATTTTTCAAGTAAGTACTTGATAATTGATATTCGAATATGTTTGTAGGTACCATTTCATTCCATGTAGACCATTTATTATGATTCATATATCTATGCCTTTTATGACAATACTCTTTTCAGGAGTACCAACTGTCTTATCTTGCCATTTTCTTGTATTGTATTGTACTGGAATCGCAATTGACTGAGGTGAATGAATCATTAGTACACAATAGGCAAGTTATCTCAATGAATACATGACATTCTATAATTGATATGTAACTATGTATGACTCAAGATAGGGTCATAACGGGTTAACATTCAAATCATAAAACTTCATGTTTGAACATATCTTGATATAATAACAAGAAGTTGAATCTTTAGTTCGAGTTTGAACTTTCAAATATATGGGATCAATTCACTCTACGAATTTTTTACCAGCTTATTCATGTTATTCCTCTCCTAAGCTGGGAAAACTAGGCTGATTAAAATATAATGCCCTGCTTAGAAATCGATGTATATTCATACAACTTATGCTTCAGACATTAGTTCTCTACGGAGAACAATATGATAGGGAGTCAATATATTTGTACAGTTGGATTTTCTTGTGCTGAAAATAAATTTGTCCTCAAATTGAAGATAGTACTTGTGGGTAAAGGCCACGTATACATCAATAATTGTCGACTTAAAAAGTCTAACTTTTGTTAATTCAAGATCTTCATTTCTATGCATATCTCAATGTTGTGTCTTGCCATAATAATATATACACCACGAGATCGAGATAACTTTCAGCACATAATCATATGAATTTGACCTTTCAATAATATGATATTGGATACAATAGATGTGCCTTTCATAACTGACAAGACTAATCATATCAATTCACTTTAGGAATTTAATCTTATATATGTCATTGAGCACAGTTTTGTGAGAGTACACACTTTTGTGTGACGATGAAATCAAGTCATGCACTTGTGTTATGTCTTCTCGACATAATCCATCTTTGGAGGGTATATATACACTAGCATTTACAATATAATTAATGATCCACTCAAATGCTCATGGCATTATTAGTAACTGCCTCACAACATAAGTTATTTTGATCATTCATATATTCCAACTACAAGTTGGAAAATTTATAAAGATTAATATGACTAACTTCAGATTGGAAGTTATCACTTTCTTTGCATCACCATCAATAAAACATGTTTAATATGGGTGCGCATACCATCTTTGTCTAGCTAACCAAAGCTAGAATACTGAACCATTCGTTGATGGATTTATGGTTTGAATATAACCATGTGTTGATGTATTTATCATGATCCATGATATGTCTGTGGACATATATATTAACAACCATCATTTATTGTACCACCTTGGATGGTTGTATTTGAAGAATTAAGATATGCGGATCTTTGATGATAATGCCTTTCGTGAAGATATAAATCATATTTGCCTTATCCTGGCTTCATATTTGTATCACATATTCACTTTAGAAAATATAGTTTTGTATTGTATCACCGCTTGAAAAGCGTTTTTTCAAAATATGAGTGTGGATATAATTCACCAATAACAATAAAAATAGAGTGGTTAGATAATATCATATGATGAGAAAAATGATCTTAAAGGAAGTAAATTATGAACAAAATAGTACTTATCTTCAAAGATGATAAGTTATAGCATTATCTTTTCAAAGGACATGTAGCGCCATTGATGGCATCATTCGTATGTTAGCTTCAAGACTCGAAACACACATGACATCTCCTATCAAAATTCTTTGCCATGATCTTAAGTATGTCATAGGTATGCCATCGTCCAAGGTTCTTGCATGCATCTTTAGAATGAACTACATGAAGAAATAACTTGTTAGTATATAATCCCAAATATAAAATAATAAAATGAATTAATGTATTATATGAAATTGAGAGATGGAGGGATGATGTAATAAGAAATCTATTATTCATGATCATCATCATTCATTGTCAATTGGAGCTCTCTTCTTCTTCTAGCTTTTCCTAGTGCATATTTTCTATCAGTTGGTTAAGCACTATCGTGTTGATAACGTGTTCGAGAGAAAAAGAGAGAAGAGCATGAAGAGAGTATAATAGAGAGAATGGTTGTATGTTGTGTACAATGAGAATACAAATATGGGGTATTTATACAAGAGTAAATGTAGATCAATGATCTAAAGAGTAAATGAAGAGCATCCACTACTCCACTAACCCATTAACACCATTAAACTCCTTAATCATTCATTAACTAGTACAACTACTGTACATTTCTCCATAACAATATTAAAATTATTCCACCAGGACTTTCCTGCGTTTAGTAAAACCTGTTCAACGTTTAATATTCCTATTAACTACTTATGGTGGATCCAGGAGGACAACTGACCCCACTCGCCTCCCATTGAATCTGTCACTGCTTGTGAGTCGATTGAAAGCCGAGCATATAGAGGTGTGGTGAGCATCGCTCATTTGATATTTTATGGAAAGTGTGGAACAGTGAATTCTGATTACGTATATTTTGTGTATTGATATTATCAGATAGAGTGACAATGCTACCATGAAGAGCCTAGATGATGCCTCCCACGGCCAAAATCTATTTTGGTCATTTTCTTTCATTTTTCCTCCCTTTTCACATTCATGCTCTTGTCACTGACTTTAACACATGTTGACATTCCACAAATTAATTTGTCCTAGGTAGTAACTGGTTTTAGTGTATTGATGTGTTATTTAATAGTTGATTACACTGTTATGTTATTGATAGAGTGTAAGGAGTTGAATATGAAAATGCCTATTCAAATAGCATGTTTTGCACAAAACATGTTATTTGAATGGGCATTTTCCTATTCAAATCGCTTCCCAATCAACTCCTAATTTATTTCAATTGCACATCACTCGAGTTGTACAAATTGTCTGCCATTTTGAGGAATATGAACACACCCTCTTGTGTCATTTGAAATACCTAGAGAACCATATGCATTCTCGAATAGCACATGAACGTGCATTTCGCCGAATAAATGAATTTTCAAAACTGCACATTTAATAGTATCAATCGGCACATTTCAATTAGATGCACGATTTTAGCGACTTACACAGTGACCGGTCCATTGACGCGCTATTTAAAAACACTAGCAACGAAGATGTGCGGTTCAGAATCATTACCTTAACTCATTCATAATCCAATGCTCTTCGTGGAATCAATCACTCTTTCATAACTAGGTAATAGCTAGACAAGCATTGCTTATTTCAACAAAAGATTCAAACGTTACACGAATACTTATTTTTGATATATTGAGTTCAATTTATCAATAAATCAAACGAATTAAAAGCTCAATTGTTCACTAGGGTTCCAACCATTTTTCTCATTATACTAGTTATTTATAATCAACGTTCTTGAAAAGGTCTCCCGTGCAAATATATGAAAATATTCTGTTCTGTCATAGAATTTTTTGTGATTCTAAAAGCGTACCGAACTAATCTCGTTCCGAAATGTGTGCAGCCCGCGGCCTAATAATACTGGGCTAGACATTTTTGGGCTCACACCGGTTGGCCCATATATTATTCTTCTTCTTCTTCTTCTTTGTCAGGAATCGATCTCGGATAGACATTAGCGGGTTACATTTTTCGTGCTTGTGTTCTGTAGAAGACTTACAATCATCGTTGTCCTCACTTCCTTACGAGAATCGCTGGTAATTTCCATGTTCTTTGTAACATTATTCTTTCGTTTGTTA
Source organism: Plantago elongata (assembly GCA_036897095.1). Classification (NCBI taxonomy): domain Eukaryota; kingdom Viridiplantae; phylum Streptophyta; class Magnoliopsida; order Lamiales; family Plantaginaceae; genus Plantago; species Plantago elongata. The sequence goes on along the minus strand of JAYMSP010001919.1, from coordinate 16,858 downwards.
ATTCATACTATTTTGCCTCAATTCTACATTAGGTATTTGCATATTCACTTTCACCTTAGATTCGGATATACCTGTCGTCTATTTGGATCTCTAATTTGCTTTAATGAGCTCATTTGAGTTTATAGTTCTGAAATTAGTAACATTTAATGCTCAGCTGTTGTCTATGTAGATGAATTGTTAACGTGATTCTGGCTTTATTAGCTTATTTTTGGTTTTGATTGTTTGGGAAGTAGTAAATTTGTAGGTTGAACTATTTCTCGTTATAGATGAAATCGAAACGAGAAGAAACAGAGAGCGGGATGGATGAAGAAGGGGCTGCAAAGAGGCAAAAGCTAGCTGAGGAGTCTTCATCGCCTCTTCATGCGTTCGAGAACCCTCTCCTTCCCCTTGCTTCGTATGAGGATGATGATGATGATGAGGAAGATGACAATAGGGGAAAGGTTGGAAATGGCAACGGCAACGGGTTTGTGAGTCATGGGGGTAATTATGAAGGGGAGGAAGATGATGAAGAGGATGAAGAAGATGGCGGAGCGCAAGGACGGCGTAATAGATCCATCGAAGTCAGAAGAGACTGCCCGTATCTTGACACTGTTAATAGACAGGTAATGCACGCATAACCTTCTGTGCATTTTCATGGATGTCTTATTCTATGTATAAATTTTCTAATCTGAAGGATCCTGTGTCTTTGCTTGTATTCACTAGCTTGCTTCCTAGAAGCTTATTGCTTTGTGGGGGTTCTATGTTGAGATGGCCATTTAGAGTTCGATATGTTCATGTAAGTTATGTTTGTTGTGTATTCAACTTGATTGAGGATGCTTTTCAATTTCTTACATTACATATATACAGTTTTTCTAGGTGTGGAACCATAGTTACACCTGTTCTGCAGTAGAGGGAGTTGGATTGAAAATTAATATAATAGTCATATTCCTTCCATATTTTTCTTGGTTGTTCTTGTTTTCACATTTATATAATAGTCATGCCTGAAAGATTGTCTGGGATTTGTCATTATAATTATTTTTTCACATTTATTGATTATGTGAAGAATGAATAAAGTATATGCAGTGTTAAGTGGTTGGGGAGAAAACCATGATGTTTTTGGACTGGGAATTAGTTATTTAGTCCTCTCAGAGAGCCTAATGTTATCTCTATAATGGGCAAAGAGAATGAATAAAGTATATGAGGAGTAATTTACTGATTTTGTGGGCTAAAATATGCTTTTAGGCATGAGTACATACATGGTCTATGATGGTTTGTTGTGCCAAGTCTCTCCACATATCATGTTGCGTGCTGAAATTTTAAAATGGGCTTTGCAATACTCGTTTTTGGACTAACAGTGGAGTGGGATACAACTCTGCAACTATAATAAAGGCCTGCAATCATGAAGCTAGATGACACCTTAATTTATTGCTTTCCACTTTGTGCAAGTAAATCTTTTCTGAATCTGGTAAAGGCTTATATATATCTTAGAAGGTCCTTTTGAATCCTACTCGTCCATGTGTACATCCGTTCATATTCAGTTATTTCTGGAATTGTTTCATGTGTGTATATCACACTGCATAACCGGGTTCTTCTATAGTCTCCGGATGAAGAAACAATGTGTAAATGTGGTCAAGTTTAATTGCGAAAAAGTGGGATCTGGTTCTCACAAGATTATTATGTAAAGATAATTTTGCATAATGTTGATTAGTGTTCTGGAGTACAGATAGAAACAATTCTGTAAAAGTGTGGAGAATTAGCAATTTCTGTAATATATTGTGTCAATATTTGATTTTTTCGTTAGTGAACTTGATTGTTTTTTATAATCTATATCTGAAGCCATGGGTTGCATTACACAGGTTTTGGATTTTGACTTCGAAAAGAGTTGCTCTGTTTCTCTTTCAAACATGAATGTTTATGCATGTTTGGTTTGTGGGAAGTATTTCCAAGGAAGGGGCAAGAAATCGCATGCATATACGCATAGTCTTGAAGAAGATCACCATATCTTTATCAATCTTCTGACAGAAAGAGTGTATTGCCTCCCTGATGGATATGAAGTCAATGACCCTTCTCTGGATGACATTCGTCATGTTCTAAATCCAAGGTGTGTGTAATGCACTATTTTTTTTGTTTGTAAAACTCATTCTTCTGAGCTTCCTTGTTAATGTTTGATATTTGATTACTATGAATGTATTTTAACTTTTCCATTGCACCTTTTTTCATAAATTTACATCTGAAGAAGGTAAGAAATGGAAAGACTTGACGTTCTCACTATCTTTTACTTCCTCTATCCATATGTAGCCATTCCCGTTGCCACTGTAACATTACTATATATGTTCTTATTTGTCCCAAATTTTTTATACAAATGCTAGTTGAATCTCCAAAGCAACCTTTCATACCGCACCCCCCCCCCCCCCCCCCACAAAGCACCGTAATGCAACTCTTATTTTGGGGTTTAAAGTCAATATAGGTTCCTACTTGTAGGCAACATGACTTGATGAATTATTTGTTAATGTTTGTTGGGTATTACCAGGTTTTCAAGAGAGCAAATTAAGCAGATTGACCAAAATAAGCAATGGTCCAGAGCCCTTGATGGTGCGGATTATCTACCTGGCATGGTATACAGCTGTGGATCATTTTGTCTGTTAATATACATAACTAATGTCTATATTTGCTGTTTATGTTCTTAATCTCTTTTTATTCATTTCAAATGTTTTGTAGGTGGGTTTAAATAACATCAAAGAGACAGACTTTGTTAATGTGACTCTTCAATCTCTAATGCGTGTTACTCCTCTAAGGAACTTCTTCTTAGTTCCTGAGAATTATCAGAACTGTAAATCCCAACTTGTTCAATGTTTTGGAGAGCTCACAAGAAAAATTTGGCATGCAAAGAATTTTAAAGGACAGGTTTGATCTCACATCTAGTCACATGTGACTTTAGACATATTTAGTTCCAACTCCCATATTCTGATGTTCTAAAGTATTTTGCAGGTGAGTCCTCATGAGTTTCTACAGGCAGTTATGAAATCTAGCAAAAAACATTTCGAAATAGGTAAGCAGTCGGATCCAGTCGAATTTATGTCCTGGCTCATTGATAATTTGCATAAAGATCTTAAAAGTTCGAGGAAGGGTCGCAAGGTTATCGAGGACTGTTTTCAGGTTTGTCTTTTCCCACTTCTGTATTTCATTGTCCTATTTTCTTCCACTCCTCACCACCACGGTCATTGCACCCAAATTTGAATGGAAAAGTAACAAAACACTGCTCATTTAGGGAGAACTGGAGGTAATGAAGGAACATGGCAAGCCTATTGCTGAGAATCATGAGAACGGAGGTGATGGTGGGATTGAGCTGAATAAAGTAGGGATGGAGACGAGTAAATTGCCTTTCATGATGCTTGGATTGGACTTGCCGCCTCCTCCGCTGTTCAGGGACATCATGGAAAACAACATTATTCCTCAGGTTGAACAATTTATAATTTAACCACAACTTTCCCTGGCTTGTTTTGTTCTCTTACATTGATGTCTGCAGCAAACTGCACTAACAGCCTATTAACATGCCAGGTTCCACTTTTCAATATTTTGAAGAAGTTTGATGGGGAGTCTGTAACAGAAGTGGTGCGGCCCCGTATTGCGAGGATGAGATACCGTATCACAAAATTGCCTCGATATCTCATTCTTCACATGCGTCGATTTACAAAGAACAACTTCTATGTGGAGAAAAATCCCACTCTTGGTAAGTGGTTGTAAATTTTGTAATGAGTTCACCTTTTAGAAAACTGGTGTGGATTGGTTATAGCGACATTTTTCTTGATTGCTTGTTTGGTGTAATAGTTGAACAGGAGATGTGTTCTTTTCTATAGTTATGCCACAAATCTATTGGCCTTTTATGTAATATCTCCTGGCAGTCTGTGGAATGTGTATTCAATTAGTTTGTATTCAATTAGTTCAATAAGTGCTCATTGCTTAAAACTTGTGAGAAAAGGTTTATTTTATACTATTTAAAAAAGAATGGACTGACAAACTCAAGTAAAAGTTTGATGTTTTAAATCAAACCAATGGTGTTTTAGCATTGTACATTTTATGCTTTGCCATTGAATGCTATCTATCTGTGTTGTCAGCTACTCTAGATGGAAGATGGCATTTCCGTTCAGTTATGGTTCATGAGTTGTATTGCATTGTATGCTTTTCATTTACTTTTTAGGTTCCTGTGTTGCAAATCTTTTATTGTGGGTTCATCAGTAACGACTTGGTGAAGTAAAGTTTCAGAATGTGTACATGGCGTCGGCCACTTAATTGATTTGCATGATTGCTGTCTCTACATGTTTTGTTTTATTTGTTCATTTGGATTTATTGAGATAGTCGGTAAGGCTTTTCCTTATAATTGATCACAAAACCTTGTTTTCTTTTAGTCAACTTTCCTGTGAAGAATTTGGAGTTAAAGGATTACATTCCTCTTCCTGCGCCCAAGGGAAATGAAAAGATGAGGTCAAAGTACGATTTGATTGCCAATATTGTTCATGATGGTAAACCGGGTGAAGGATCTTATAGAGTGTTTGTGCAGCGGAAGTCAGAAGAACTATGGTAATATTTCTGCTTATTCTCACTTTGTTTTCTGATGTAGTTAAAGATATTTGGGGTGCTTATTAAATGACGTTTCTCCTCTTTAGGTATGAAATGCAGGATCTTCATGTTGCAGAAACTTTGCCTCAGATGGTTGCACTTTCCGAGGCTTATATACAGATATATGAGCTGCAGCAGTGAGTCAGTGACACAGGTCTTTTGAACGAGGATTTTTATACGCAAGAAAATGGATCATTTTATAAGGGTTTTATAGGGGTCTTTTTCTCCAGTATAATATGGCGAACTAAGGTCTTTTATTTTGGTGCATTTTGATATTTCTCTGTGATTTGGAAAATTAAACTTTTATTGCTAAATATCCGGTTTTCCTTTTCCCGTTTCCAGTCTGGCCTTGTAAAAACTGTATGATCTTTTTTGTAGTTGGCATTCTCCTACGTTTAAACAATGAATGATAACAATACATGGACTGTTTGGTATAGTAACTGGTATAGAAAACTTGCATTTCATACCTTTATAAGCAGGAGAACCGTCACACGAGCAATGTAACCCGTACGAAAACCTACGTAATATACTTACACGTATGCAGCCGTGGTCTTCTAGGACGGTTAGAGAATTTAATCAAGATGAGAACTTCTGATTAATGATGAAGGGGTAAAAGCAATTGTCAAAACGTGAATTTGAGGTAGAGAGGTTCATGAAAGACAAGATTTGCCAATAAACAATGTTTAGGACGTGTAAATTCATTTATCGGACTTTTGGTATGTTGCAATATAAATTGCATATACATTGTAAACAAAAATTAAGGGACTGATTGATATATAATTTTTAGTGGTCTTTTTTAATTGAAACTGAATATCTTTATATAAAATGTTCAATTTGAATTGGGAGATCACCGAGCTAGCGGTATAACTAACATGCCTAAATAACTATATATAAAATTATAAACATGTATACAGACTACAGTATACTGTCGGGCCAGGCTCATGGGCCTAATCTATTACCCAAGCCTGACCCGTCTCTAGGCGTGATCAGTTGTAGCTTGGAACAATGATCTCTCCTGCTTGCTAAACCCTAGAAGGACATATTAAGCAACTTAGATGATTGTTCTAAGATAAGCTTGTAGGTTGAAGGATATTTCCAGGCTACAAATGAGAACTCATCACTATACTCTTCGACTCCTTCAACCAGTAATTGCCATATCAGAACTCCAGCACCTGCTTCGTTGTTCTCTGCGGACTTATACATTCTGTCATAAATCGTCTTCAACAAAACATATCTTTCATTTGATCCCCCAGTTTTAGTAGTAGGGGCACCAACTTCCGTGAACAGAACTGGCTTTTTGAGCAGATTTTCACCGTTTCGTATATGAGCATCTACCCATTTCGCTAGGTACTCAAGTTTCTCTTCTAACTTTGTTTCAGGAATCCTATAATAAAATGGTGACAGACAAAAATAAGCAAACATCTAAACCATAGGCGATCATTTAGATTATTCGTACATCCAACTGACTCTAGAGATAGAAGCATTTGAATTGAGAAACTAACCAGCTGTGGGGATAAGCATGAACAGAAGCAAAGTCGATATCTTTAACAGCTGAATTTGTTATAAAATCAGATCCGAGTGCAGCAGCCCAGTTTCCTGGATTTGTGTCGTAGCTTGCAGTTGATTTCGAATCATAGAATCCTTCAGTTCCGACTGTTAGTAGATGTTTCTGATCCAAACTTTTCACATATGCAGCCATATCTGTAATCCATTCCTGTAGAGAATGTTCAATCTATGATTAACCTAGTCATATAGTGGAATTCATATATGTTAGCCAAATCACAACTAGTAGTACTAGTGATGATAATTCAAGTAGTAAATTCTTTAGGCCACATCACAAAATGACTACCCTTGCCATGATACATTTAATATTACACCAAATCCATCCTCCATTGTTACAATAAAATTCTAGTAATATAGAATCTATCTCAGAGGGAATTACTGCAGAACACTGCAAGCGAATCACAGGATGCTACGCTTATACTTGTCACTACTCTACACCCATCTAGCATAGTATAATTTTGATTTTCCGAACCAAACTTCAATAAAAACCATGTCTCACTTCGTACAAAACAGCAAATCAATCTTGGTCTGTGTGATAGAAGTTAGTAAGTTTACATGATTCAACCAACACGGTAACAACCAGCACTAATCTAATCTTTTGCTGACATTATAGACTGAAAGGCACAAACACACATAAACCCACTTTGTTGTTTACCTGTAGAGCAGGAGCGGACGAAGTAGATTCACATCTAGGCTCATTTATGAGTTCCCAGGCAAATATAGATGGCTCCTCTGAGTATCTAATACCAGTATAAGAATTCTTCCGAGTTATGATAGCCTGCAAATGTTAATCATACAATATGAAACAAGATCAAATACCAGTTTTGTCTGATCAAGTCAAAGATTTGCCTACGGAAGGAAAAAGTGCGAATTGCATTGGCAGCTGGAGTAGCTTGAGAGCAGGGTATCTGTACCTTAACATAAGCTTTGTAATAACCTTTTATAACTGGATCAGAGAAAAATGAATCATTTGAAGTAACATTGATTCCGGACTCCTCTGCAGCCCAACGGACATACTGATCCTTCCCACCATATGCATTCAAATTGTTAACAAGACTCAGGATCAATCTTATACGGTTCCTCCTTGCTTCAACTAGCACATAATCCAATGCCTGTAATGTATTAGAGAGAAAGTCAACATCTTTGGAATCCTGGTTTATGAAGATCATCTGAACAGCAAAAGAGTGCAAATCACACTCAAGGAAGAAATGTGTCATAGTAGTTGCAATAAAGCCAAAATGGCTGAGATCACAGATGGATGGATGGATGCTTGATATAACAATCTAAGCAATTCCAAGTGTAAACAAACAAGCCAAGTCCACCATTCAATGCCTTCTCACTGGTGGATTGCTATTGGACAATATGGAATGATTCCCAACAAAATGAAACCGAACAAGACTAAATGAGCATAGTAGTATATTTGAAGTGGTTTAATGTTTGTGGTTACACAATGGATACTTGTTCCAGGGACACATGAAGAGTTTATGGTCAGAAATGTTTCAAAGTAACGCAAACTCTCTGTGTGGGTGTGTCCACGTAAATCTGGTCTAGGTAAGAATTTCCTAAGAGGCACAATATCATATCTAGATACTACAAACTGATGTAAGAACTTCGTTCCAATTAGGTAACAGTAGAAGGGCTCATAAGAGCTAAGAATGAAATTCCGGGGTGATACCTAATATGTTACGAAATGCTAAATATTTCAATTCTTAAAGGAGTAAATTTGAACTTTAGCTACCCGCACCCTCTATCTCCACCACTCTGGCTTCTAGGGATGTCAATCAAATACCATTTGTTAGATGGATTACATAACAAGTTTAGAATATGCAGATCTTAATAGTTTACAGTTTGTGAGTAGTAGGTGCATTGGGGCGAGACCAACATAAAATAAACCACTATGGCACATTGACACCTACAATGTGGATCTCATACAATATGTGAGACGGTCCCACTGATTACCCCTACAATAGAAAAATCCATTAAACATATATCGACTGCTTGACAAACAACTAAAAACTAAGTCAATTCATTTACACTCATATAAAATCGAGTTACTATTCATCTATCAAAGTTCGCTTAAAAAAATCCATGCCTAACATCCTAATAATTATCAAGAACAACGCCTACATAATTTACTCCTTGCATAAAAACATCAAATCGTGAACACAAGAAGGCAAGCAAACTAGTATGTATACCTCAAAGACTCTCTCATCAAGAACACCGGGGCTCAGCTGAAGTGAATCGGGACCAGGACCGTCACTGAAAGCCCACGTCCGGCAAACAGTCAACCCCATCTGAGAACCTCTCTTGAGCATCTTAGAAACCTTGTCTGATCTGTATTCCCTCACGCTCTCTGCCATTAACCAGTAAGAATTCCAACCGTTGACATAAAACACTTGTTGTTGTTTCTCTCCAAGAAGCACAAATCTTGTTTGGTTGACTCCCACAAATCCCATCTTAGGAAGGTTCCATACGTTGAGAGGGAGCCTAAGATCACTGAAGTTTAGATACAAGAAGCCCAAAATGATGAGAATGCCAAGACTTGGGAAAAGTCTCTGCGTTCTCCATCGTGAGCAATCCATTTTTGGTCGTGAGTTTTCAGAGAATTTTCTTGTTGTTGATTTTAATGAGATGAAGAAGGAGATGTTGTGTAATAAAAGGGTACGTTTGATATCATAACCGCCATGAATTACATTACATACAGGGTACCAAGAACTTTTTTGTCGTCGTGGAGGTAGGTATTGTCTGTTTCCTGCAGAACTTTTGGTGTCTGTTCCAAAATTTGATTTCGCAAGCAAATTTCTATTCTTGGGGTTTAACTTATCAACATTTCTCAAAGATTTGGTTTTCGTCGGTGGAAAATGCCAATACTTTGACCATTACAGTCTGCAGAAATTAACGGATCAGAAGATGAGAAGACGAAAACATATATGGCAACTCCGGAATAAGTTTCGAATTTGTCAAATTCTTTTAAATTTAACTATAAATTAATTTTAAATTACATAATGTAAATCTAACGCTAAAGTTCCATTATATGAAATTTCTAAGCATTTACATTAGAAATTTATATATTCCTACTCTCTTAGCGGATCTTGATTAAAAATTTGTTGAGAATTCTGATTAAATATGGACCGGTTATTTTATTTGGTGGCTAAGCAAAGTTAGTAGAATATTAAGTAGACAATAGAATAGATGAGGTGATTACATCTACTATTCTATACCAAATTTTAGGTAGTTTCCAGGTAAGTTGTAAAATCACAAGTGACAATATTTGGCAGATTTTATGGCTTGGGGGATTTCTACACTGATAGTGTATAAATTCGGCTAAGGTAAAGTTTGAGGATTAGGTAGAGTCTAGTTCGTCTTAACTCTTTGAAAGAGCGAGGTGATCAAGATAGTTCGTCTTAATTTCCTTAAGTGTATAGGTAGTGACGGTATGACCCTGGAGAAGGTACGAGCCTGGAGAAAGTCCTTCCCTGAAAAAAGTCTGACCTTGAAAAAGATATGTCTAACTGAAACAAATAAGAGGAAGGGGTTAGACTCTTTTGGACCGGTTTGCCTAAGACAAATCGGGCTAGGACTTTACTTGTTTAGAGGCTGAGAGCTTGGGCTCGGACCTCTAAAGTTAGAGAGTAGAATATTGAAAGGTGGTTACTTACATTATGAGGCACATGCCCTCCTATTTATAGAAGAAGGGTGAGGGGACAAAGCTCCGGCAATCCCGTAGATTGGTCGGTGGGGCGAGATGTTGACACGTATTGCCGGAGATGGGTGGCGCGTGACACTACACCGACATTCAAGGTCGGACTTCGATTGTTTAGGTCCAACCCTCATGGGCAACCTTCACATGCTCAGGGTCGGACTTGGGTCCGACCTTGAGCCCCTTGTACATATGCTTAGTTCTTTGTGCGGAACTAGTCGCGATTTGAGTGAAGCTCGTCGACTTGCTATGTCTAACTTGTATTAGATCGGTTGGTTTATGGAGGGGACTTTAACATACATATCATACACTTTTATCGTTTTTGTAAAGATCAATCATACTGTACAATGCTGCACATTACAAGATACAAGTGACAAATCCAATTGTAATAATGTCATTGGTTTGCTTTGCCCACACAACTGACCAAAAGCTGCTATACCCTGGATCCAAATCTTGGCCCTCACTCCACATAACTATGCTCATTTCTCCCTATCTATCAAGTAGTACTTCAAATCTCTGTATATCACATAGCAAAAGGTAAACTAGAATAAATACAAGTGCATAATTGAGCCACCTCTAGATAAAATGGTACCACATTCAGGGTCCTATCATGTAGTGAATAGACCTGTCAACTGTGTCATTGGAGATCCAACTTAATGCTAGGAAATTTTATATAGGATGGATAAATTTGCTTTTGAGTGACTGAGTCAGTTTAGAATCAGACTTACTTCGGGTCAATATTTTAGGATGGATAAATTTTTTATTTTGAACCTAACATATTCCGGATCCATATACATCATTCCTTACATCGATTAGTGCAGGAGGCGTATAGGGGATCTTTCTATTGAGAGAACGAGTTGCCTAACAAGCTCCCATTGGAGTCAGTAACTATAGAGTTATCCAAATTTACAGATCATAGTATCATAATATAAAGATCAATAGATCATAACATGTATAGGTATATCATATAGGTAGCGGATGTCACTGATCACTAAGGAACCTCTGGAGACACTGGAAACCCAAATGCTCAGCACAGAACTTCTCCATGTCATGTCCGCCACCTCTTTCTTTGCAGACTTCTTTCTCCATTCCTGCTATAATATCATCCCACCCCTGCAGATATCCATCCCACTGCTGAGCTCTGGTATCTGTAACTGCATCCAGGATCTCTTGCAACCCTACAAGTTTACGGCTCACATGCCTCCTCAGTTCCCTCACATTGGGCTCAAAACCAGGCACAGAATCGAGCTTGAGTAATAAGCCCATCAATGCCTCGTTTACTTTTATTCGCTCAAGATCACTGCTACGTACAGAATCAACTGTCTCCTATATCATACACAGTTCATATACATTAGGGGAATGCATACCAAATACAGTGTACGTTCATTCTTATTCGTGTATGCCCTTGATCAATGAAAAATGCACAGCAATGAGAACAGACTAGCTAGCATGAAATGCATAGCCAGTTGTTCGATATATCTTTTAATCATATGCTGCATTTGATTTGAGTAATCTAATATTAGATACTTTAGGATTTGATGGCCTAAGCATGTTGATCTGCAACCAAGCAGAATAGACAAATACATGAATCAACCGGAGTCGTTCTATACATTAACTCTTCAGTTAAAGCTGAGGGCGAAATCACACAGTAAAAAACATGATGAGGCTACTGAATTTAGCCTTATAAGTTAACCAGCCAGCGTTAACCTCAGACATAGAAATGCTTCTATACTTCAGCTCCTCGTCAAAGTCTATGTAGTACGATCGCAGACCTAGCTCATCGGCCGAAAGCAGAGCTGTTAAATCTGTCCATGGCTACACAAGTGATATCCAGATGGTGCAATTTTTTTTCTCTTTTAGTCTTACATAGTTCATCTGTCCAGTTCGAATTCTACACAGATTTCGTCTCTTAACTTAAGGTATACAGTTTGCTTCAAACTTTAAAGAGATCAAATAGTAAATTGAACAAAGAGTCTCCAAAATGATATATCTACTGCATATCATTGTCGGCAGAATGATCTCGGTTGATGGTAGTATACTATATCTTTCATATTAAAGTATATCACTTTACTATTATAAAACTCTTATCACAGTTTAGCTAATCATGTGTAACGAAAAAATTCTGGTATGTAAAACATGCCTGGCGCTGGATGATTCTCTGCCAGTAATTGGCTTCAGAATTGACAGCTGCAATCTTCTTGACGAGGACACGAACCACGTGGGACCGGTACACGGACTGTATCTTAACAGCAGCTAAAGGCTCCGGTGATCGGGGTGGCTTCTTAAGGTGAACTTTGACAGGAACAGAAGGTGATCGTTCGACATCAGGGCCGGAAGCGATGGGGATTTCGGTAACTATGGGATTGGGGACAGAGTGTTCACTGTATTGAACTGTAGTAGTGGTGGAGATTGAAGAGAACTTTCGAGACCTACGGGATGAAGATGAGGAGGATCTCATCATTTACAGACTCAAGTCAAATGAGAGTAGCAGACAACAAAGCGGAAAGCTGTAGTTAAAGAGTGAAAGTGACGCTGTCTAATGTGGACGCTTCTATTCCAAAATCATCTAATCTATCTTGGCGCTTTTTGCGGATATGATTTCTGGACCGCCAGGTTTGATTACTCCAATCTCTAGGTCCATGGGCTATATATATAAACTACCTTTATCTCGACTCATAGACTCATATCTTCACACGTATGTCATTTTCAAATGGCGGAGTTTGCCATTTACCTGTAGACAGGTATATAAGAGAACACTTTTGAGCTAAACAAACCACTGCTTTGCACATGTATTAAATGATCATTCGTTGCTGAGATGCATACATATACAGTTTTATATTGAATGAAAAACTAAGGGGCGATCGACATGGCATTTGAATGCGAATTTTAGTGAAATTATGTTTGAAATAGAATTGAAATGGAGGTATTTAAAGTGTATTTTAGGCCAAATCAATGTTCATCTAGCCAAATGGGACATTTAAATGCCAGCCCAATCAGCCCCTTACCTTGGAAATAAAATTGAACTTGATAGTGTAAGCAAATTCTTAACAGCAAGGCATGAATTGATGCAGAATAGTTGGTTCATTACATTTATAGTGCAAAATTCGAAACATAGTCTGATTTTCATGTAACATTAGAACAAGACAGCAACCAACAACAGGTTGCGAAGAAGACATTAGGTTTAAGAGTTGCCAATATTGCTTAAAAGAGAGATGTTCCTTTTCCCTTCTTGTCTCCACCAATTTCGAAATGTTTGCACCTCTGCAAAACAAACACAATCGAAGAGGTTGGTAAGATGAAACAATGCTGATGCGGTCGAAATAAACAAGGAACAAAAAACGTATGACCATGAAACTAAACTAACCTTGATCGGATGCTGAGAGACATGCTTGCATCCCTGGCATTGCAACCTCAGTACAATTTTCTTGGTAGTCTTTGCCTGAACACATAACATAAGAACCATGTTTATTAACAAGAATATTTCAAACAATTCTAGTCTTGCTTCTCTAAATATATTAAAAAAGTTAAGGGGTATGTCACGCCATGCCCCAATATCACCACAATCAAATTGGAAATTGATAAGCTCACCTTCTTGTGGAAGACAGGCTTGGTCTGACCTCCATAACCCGACTGCTTACGGTCATAACGACGCTTTCCTTGGGCAGCCAAACTATCTTTACCCTTCTTGTATTGTGTCACCTTATGTAAGGTGTGTTTCTTGCATTCCTTCGACTTGCAAAAAGTCTTCTTTGTTTTTGGAACGTTAACCTGGCAATATCAAAAGGTCAAACTTTATACCGATAAAGTGAAATCACTACTAGAACCAACCAAAGCAATGTGCATTAGTCAAGTAAAGGATCAGGCAAACACAATGACAAATCCATAAGCTGGCATGGTAATTTTTTAAACGAAGTATCACGTAAAAGAAGAATTCAGGCAATTTATCTAGACAACGGGGTAGTAGAGCAAAGAAATAAGCAGGCTTGACGGCCTTAATACAATATATTGCCAATCCTGAAAATTATAAATCAAGTACAAAGACGAGCTTTCAGAATCGAAAGCAACTACTTCAACAATTGCATAATGCTTTGACAAACCAAATACGGATATAAAAACAGATTGATTCTAGGAGAAATCTAATCTCAAAAATGCAAATCCAAGTCTTATAAGGATCAAACGTTTACAGCTCATGATTATCATTTGTCCAGCTTCAATGAATGATCAATAAGCAGCAACATTTAGGAACTAAATCGAATTTCTTCGCATCCATAAAGTAAAAGACTAATTAAATTATCTAAGCCACAGTCAGAGACAGCTAAACATAACTAGATATAGCTGTTAAACTCAACAATCGAAAACAAAACAGATTCTAAGGAAACGAAGCTTAACGAGTAAAATATGATAGAACACAGAATTACCATGGTTGACGGCGATGAAGGAGAAGCCGGTGAGTTCGTGCAGCAGACGTGAGAGGAGAGCAGTTGATTAGATATGCTATCACGATTCAATCAGGACCCAAATTAGGGCTCTATTCATTGCCAGGCCGAAAATCTGGCCCAATTTGCTTTTTGCTACTAAGTCCATTATGTAATTAGGCTTTGATCGATATTGCTTAAAAGATTGTTAGTGAATAGCCCATCGATACTCGACGGGGACTGTATTGTTAACAGGCGCGATTCCGTCTTCGTCTTCTTTCGCTTGGGGCTTTTTCCCGACTATTTCTGTAGCGATTCCGTCTCCTTATTCCGGATAATTCTTCGCGATTCCGTCTTCTTCTTCTGTCTCGGGGACTATGTTGTTAACAAACGCGATTCCGTCTTCGTCTTCTTCCGTCTGCGTCTTTTTTCCGGCTACTTCTGTAGCGATTCCGTCTCCTTATTCCGGATAATTCTTTGCGATTCCGTCTTCTTCTTCCGCCTCGAGAACTGTGTTGTTAACAGGCGCGATTCCGTCTTCGTCTTCTTCCGTCTGCGTCTTTTTTCCGGCTAATTATGTAGCGATTCCGTCTCCTTATTCCGGGTAACTAAATTAATTACAGGTAAGTACCGGATAAACCAAATCAATTACATCCAGGTCCTCATGTGATCCTCACGTGGCAGTCGTCAACTTAAGGCTGTTTGGCGAAATGCAAAATCTGAAATTCAAACAAGGACAAAAATGACTTTTCCGGGTTTTAAGGTCGCTGAAAGTCAAATTCGTGGACCTGGATGTAATTGATTTTTTATCTACTAGGACTTGCATGTCATTGTTGATCTGGGTGGTAGCCATATGTAATAAACGAATCTAACATGGGCGGTAGATGTAATTCACCCTTAAAATTTACACATAGGGTCCTGTAAAATTCTGGCCGGTCTAGCGACAATGATGTTTTACATTATATTAGGAATTGAGTTAGTTGAAATTGTTGTGTTTGAAAAAGATTATAAAAATGAAAAGTGATTATATAGTTTTCTACCTCATGAATTTGATTCATTAAAAATTAAGTTGATATACTGCTTAGGCTCAAAAGAATAAATGGTAATTAAAACTATAAAAAAGTAATTAATTTAACGTGTTGTTTTTCATTAAAGATTTTATATTTGGATGGATATGATTCATTTTGTCCTACACTTTCATCATATTCTAAGAATAAAACATGCTCTGGTTAGGCTATCATTTTCTATTCCGCATACATTTTCACCCAAGACTTTGCACTATGTGGTATTAGTGAAAAATTATAATTAATTTAATAGGGCTATGATTTATTTGAAAGTTTATTAATATTAATTCAATTTAGCTTCATGTAATTATGTTTAGATTTTGATTAATTAGTTTTTATACTATAAATAAGTTCAGTTCAATTATGTTCAAACGAAAATAACAAATAAATTTAAATGATAAAAAAGGTGAATTAAATTATACCATGATCGATTTTACTTATTACACTGGAGTCCCTAATATTTAAATAGACATATAAGTAAAAAAAAATCCAAGTACTATCAATTACAAATGGATATTTAAGTGGTGATCACATGAAAATTAAATAGCAAAGAACAAAACATATATATACAATCGTATAGTTAAAAAAATGTTTACATCACTATACAAAAAGTATTTTGTCCTCACATATTCCTCCATGTTCTTCTTCGATAAATAAACATTACTCACACTTTTTTTTTTAATTTCTCATTCAAACATATGTACTTAAAATTTGAGCAAAGAATCCCTTTTATACAAATTTTCAAGCATGGATGATCATAATTCACGAAAGTAGGATGGTTAGTGTACTTCTGTATAAATGAAGTGTTACAACACTTCGAAATTGCAAAAGATTTTTTCTCTCAATTATTATGTTATTGACGGACATGTCAATATTTGATCCATGAATTATTATATATAGGTGTATAATTGTTATTGTGTTTATATTATTTCTTAATATATTTAGAGATTTGAAAATTCAAGATTAAAGAATTAAATGTAAGAATGAGTGTCACATGTAGGAATCAATCTTTGGTCTTGAGTAAGTGAAGGAGAGCACATTCACCTTTTATGTTTTTCCTAGACAATCAGAACATTTCATTTTACCAACCAAGCACAAGAATGGACCAATATGAGCTCTTTATTTTGCCACATAATTAAATGATGTGGATAGCCTAAAATGGCTCCAAACTTTTTTTGGTTTATGTATTATACTAGTATTAACCTGTGGCGATGTCACATTATAGTTTACTTCAATAATACTTTTTTAAGTCAAAGCGTTTGTAGCCGAGTGGCAAGCTGAGACACCCCGTAACCATGAGGTCATGGGTTCGATTCCCCGAAATGGGTGATTATATTCTTTGAATAGAGATTGGTGGTGATTTGCCGAGTGGCAAGCTGAGACACCCCGTAACCATGAGGTCACGGGTTCGATTCCCCGAAATGGGTAATTATATTATCTGAATAGAGATTGGTGGTGATTTGCGTCTAGAATCGATTGATAAATTCGTCTTGTTCAACGATTGTAATTGTAATGCTATA